>CAODLS010753352.1:0-15156 GCA_948243855.1 Flueggea neowawraea
TGTAGAATTTGTTGAATTGATTAGTGGGTTTGTTAATTGAAGGTAATTTGGACGAGAGAGTGAGTGATAGGGTTTTGTATGATATTCTGATTCAAGCGGGACGAGTGGTGGAATTACATATCCCTCGAGATAGGGAAACTGATCGGCCCAAAGGTTTTGCATTTGCGGAATATGAAACTGAGGAGATTGCTGATTACGCTGTTAAATTATTCTCTGGACTTGTAACCCTCTACAATCGTACTCTTAAATTTGCGGTGAGTGATTGGATTTTGTGCTGTAGATATCGGAGGAGTTGTATGTTTTGGCTTGTGGATTGTTAATTTTACGTGGGTTACTGATGTGTTTTTCAAACAACAGATTTCTGGGCAGGATAAACCATTACCAAACAATTCAAATGGAAACGTTTCCGAATCAAATTTGAATAACAAATCCAGGCTTCACATTGTATCACCAAACAATGTAGAATACGCTCATCAAGCTATGAGGTTGTCAGCACCTTGCCCTGTTAATTATTCTCATGGTAATGCTTTTCTTGCTGCACTATGGATTGTAAAATAGGTTCTTTATTTTTTTTTCTTTCTTCTAATTGTCACTGAACAATTTTTTCCACTAAACAGAGCCACCACCCCCAGGTGTAACACACAATTCCAATGGTAATGGTTCACTTTTTAATGGAGTAAATTATGACTATGATCGAAGAGATTATGGGTCCACATTTGACTCGATTAGCCGTTCTAGGTCATGGCGTTGAGGTACAAGTAACCTGTACCCCTTGTACTGATATTTGTTGTCTTGGAACTGCACATAGGGTAAGTTTTCAGTTGTGAATATGTGCTAGGATAATTGCTGATGCCCATATGCTTGCGTTTATCTGAATCATATTGTAAACCTTAGATAATTATTAGTTTTGCCCATGTAATATGTTGTTTTTCTCAAGCTTTTTTTTCCTTCTTATAGTAAGAAAAGCTTGCCTGCTGAATATGACTTGGTTTTCTGACTGTATTGTTTCTGCTAGTAGTTTTGTCTGGGGTTATTGATTTCATTTATGGTGCTGGTTGGAGTTTTTAAGTAACCACTAGGAGACCAATTAGTTACAGATTCAATTCTTTGTATACAAACCTGTTTTTAACTGGACATAAAGAATGTTTTGTTTCCGATAAATGATTCCTTCTGTGAATTCACTTCTTTTCACTGCGGCGCTTAAAAGCTGCTGAATAAAAATGAATCAATTTCCTTTAGAGTATATTGTCAAACCCTGTTAATTTTAAGTGTGATCTTTTTAGTTGGCCTCATCTTCTTTTGTTCGATTTAGAACCTGTTCCTCCTGTGTTCAGGCCAGCTCTCTAGGGTGACTGTATCTGTTCCTTCGGTAGTTGAAGTATTAGGCCACTAGTTGTGGTACCATTGGTTTGTGTAACAACTTATAATATTATCACTTGATCTAACTGATGGTTGACTGACTGGTTAAATTAATAGTGACATGAAGATCTTTTTTTTAGGTTTCGTTGTGAGCCATCTTTTTACGGTTTTTGGTTGAAATTATGCTTGTCAGATTTTGGAGAATTGCGTGACGTTTTCACATCATGTGGGTATAAAATGGACATAGTATCACTTCATCTATATTAATCTATCTATATAAATATGCACATAATACCTTTTTTTTTTTTTGAACTGGAATAAATCCTATACTACTCTATACTATCCAAATCCCCTTACCCTCCCTTTGATAGGCTCGAACCCACAACCTCATGGCATGGGAGTGGGGGTCTTTCCAACTCAACCAAGCCACAACCTCAGATTCAATTCTTTGTATACAAACCTTTTTTTATAAATATGCACATAACACCCTTTTATGTATTATACTTTTGTATGACTTTTTTCCCCCTTTTTGGCAATTCTTACTTTTGTGTAGCTATTATTATTTCGATACATATTCAATTATTTGAAGATTGTAAGAAGTGGGGACGCAATTTATTTGACATTTGCATTGTATCAGAAGTTAGGTTGTAACTAACATGAAGGAAGACTTAAGTTTAGAACCACTGTGTGTTGGATAATGAGGTTTACAAATGTAGCAGTGTTAGTTTATTTCATGGCAGTGCTGGAATGTGCTTGCTGTTTGACTTGGTTTTATATGAATGTTCAAAAGGGTTTTTAGCTAACATATAGTATTTTCAATAAAAATTATAGATTTTCTTATAGACGCTTTTAGTGCGCTCTGATTGTTGAAGTAGATTGGGAAATTTTGTCATGCCTGCCCAACATAGTTTGAAAATTTGAAAATTAATGGAAAACATAGTTTTGTTGGTTAGTGCATTTTGAAGTTTGTACTAACTAAATTTCTTTTTTAGTTCTATTTGTCTTGTTAAGATCCTGAATTATTTGTGCGGGAATCTCATGATACCTATTTTAGGCTTATTTATTTGGAAAAACACAACTTTGACAAAATTCTTATTTGTGTGATAAACTTTAAAAATTGTTAAATCAAAACATGAATGGATGTTAATTTGCTGATGTGAATAATGGTGTGGCATGCTGACTCACCCCATGTGCTGATGTGGTGTGCTGACGAGGTCAAATTTTCTATAAATTCGTATGTGTTGTGAACTTCAGTTAGTTGATTAGTGGTTAGATGCCCATTTTGAGCTGTTTTTTGTGATCTACATATTCTTTCCAACTTATTTAATATCTGCTTGGGTACAAGTTAACGCTACTCAACGTTTACGAATATTATCAAATATTCAATTGGGAAAGGCCACTGAAAAAAGTTCATGATTTGCACTCCGGTCCAAACAATTTCACTTCACGTGTTATTTTGGCAGATGGTCTAATACCGTTTGGGGATATTTCCAAACAACAAATGAAGACTGATCGGCCTTCTGTACCTGTTTTATTTTGCCATGGAATAATTGAGTAATGAATTAGCTTTTCGTAACAGAGAACAAACAACGCTATATTCTCAAAACTAATACATGCGTTCTACTTACAAAACTTGCTTGGCTATATACAACCTTTCCTCATGCCTCTTACCGTTCAATTCTCCACAAAGCAACCAGACATTGCAAATTCCAGATTCACGACACTGCAAAACCAAAAACAAGCACAAGAGCGGCCAATCTTCTGTACTATATATGTTATCCCTTCAACCTCCGCCTTCGTCGATGCGCTTCAGAATATCCCATAGCTCTTGGAAAGAGCAGTATACTCCAAGAGACTATCTACGGACCAAAAACATATCCGCAACTGCTATCCGACCAACAAAATAATGATTTGTTCCCGAATAGCTCATCTCACTTTCTTCTTTTTTCTTAAAGCCTGCCTTGGATAGAAAATAATTGCCAAAAGTAAAGAGAAAGAAAGACCAACCATCCCACTAAAAGGCTGGAATGGGTGCGTTCCGGTCAACCAAACCGGAAAGTTGGACTTGTACTGGAGAAAGCCCCCTCTTTGTAAAACATAACTTGAAATCATTATCCCCGCACGTAAACCAATAGGAGAGGAAAGGCTACCCTCGCCTCTTTGCCGGAGGCCCGCCAGGGCCGAAGATAAAAGCCAAAGCCCTGGTATTCCCAGTAAAGACCTGAAAAGTCGAATCACATTTCAAACATTATTATTGGTAAAGATCTCCAGAGAAGCAGTTCTATCATGAATTTGCAAAAGTGAAATAAGAAAAAAAAGGAAAAAGAACTCAGTGATTTAGAATATTATCATAAATAGATTTCAATAGACTAAAATAGAAAATAAATGGTGCAGAAGAGAATATATATCCACAATACCAAAAAAAAATTATAAAAACCAGTAAAAAAAAGTATTCTGGAACTACAAAATGTTAGGTGAAGAATGTACCGTTGGAAGAGCGAAAATGCGAGTCCAGAAATGATGATTCCTTGATGATAGCCAAGATCTGCAGCAATTTCTTCAGGTAGCCAAGACCTAAAAAGCAATTCTTCAACAAGCACAATGCCAGTGGCCGTTACAATCCCTCGAACAGCCATCAAAATCATTTGCGCATATGCCTTTATGTTTGTCATGGAGTCTAGTGTAAATGAAAGATGTGTAGGGCAACAGAACTTTGCACAGCCCAGTAAAATATTTACAGTTTGTATAGACAGAACAAGCATTACTCCTCCTATTATGCCTTTGAGAAAACTTTGCATCTGCAATCAGTGAGATCAGTGTTAAAATATCTTTTCTAATCTATATAACCGAAAAGATAACTTTACCATACTCGTGAATACAGAATGGAAAACCCAAGAGCACCAAAAGTGAAATTAACAGTCCTTAAAAGGATTAGACAGTCTAGGTCCTCAGGACTATTGCAAGAAAAAATATATAAATTTTAAGCATTGACTATGCCAAACTCACTAACATTTACTACTGGATTTCCAAAATTTAAAATGGTCTCTCACAACAAGAAATTCCACGATTCCTAAAACAGAGTTTTAGCCAATATCCATACCTTGGGAAAAGATATCAAATCCAACCCATACTCCTCCAGAGGATCTTCATACTCACGTATTCTTCCGCCCCACAACATGACAAGTATCATAACTGCAGCATAGAGGCCAATGATTGAGACAAGCTCAACAAATCGGGAAGGCCTATTTGTTGTCCAGCTCTGAGCTATTGTTGGAAGCAATGGAACGACGACTGGTGACCATAAGACGAGCACCATTCCAACAAACCCAATAACCCTTCGAGGAAAAAAACATGATTGGAGTTAAACACAATAAGATGAGCACTACCATGATTTGCAAACCTCAAACTTGACATGCAGTAAACTAAATTACCTCTGGTGCAAGGGGCGTCCAGCTATACGCAGAAATGAGATAAGCCTGTCAGTTAGACTCATAGCACCCCGTATACCGCCCCAAAGCAGAGCAACTTTGCCAACAAGCCTTAACATGCCACCCTTCTGTCCCAAGTCCGTTAGCATCATAACCAGCCTGTTGACAAAAAGAAGTATATCCAAAGTTTAGAAAAAATAAAAATAAGTAGCGTCTGTATATAAGATATTCCCAAGTCAATGTTAGAACCTTTCTTGATCAACTTCACCATCTTCTTTAGTAGGAACTACTGGACCAGCAACTGACATTGCTTTCTCAGCAAGGCTTGACACTATGTTGTTCTGGTTTTTGTCTGCATCATCAAGCCTTTCAGCTGCCTTCTCATGATTTGACCTCACCTTGAAGTACTTGGATGAACTCTCTGCAATTCCCTCACATTGGTTTGGATCCTATGCTCCCAAAAGAAATTGAAAGACGCAAAGTGAAAGACTTGCCATCACATGAATGAATACCAAAAAGTTATGCTCCAAAAGATGACAAACAATCCAAGTAAAGAACAAGTCTAATTGAATAAAGAAAAGCAACCATATGTAATAAGGGCTGCTTATATTTGTAAACCATTTAAAATACAACTACTTCGTGATATCCTATCATGCATGCTATTAATTTGTATTCCTTCCTTGCTTTTTTCTCCTTTAAGCCCACAGTTAGACATTTCAAGATTTGAAACTAAAAGACCACCACCAGGAAGTAACAGATAATGCACAGTAAAAATCTACATGTAAATCCTCAAATTGGAAAAGAAAAATCAAAGAAATGAAACTTTGCAAGCCTGGGAACATATAAGGTAATACAGCTAGGAACTAAACCTTCAAGCATAAGGAATGAAAAAAAAAAGGATTAAGAGAGCAGTTATCTCTCGTGCAAACAAATTCACGATCCTACCACATGTTTCATTGCTTTATGGACTAGCATTCAAAAAAAATCATAAACCCTCACTAGGGCTGCTTCTTTGGAATTTCCTTCACTCAACAGAAGCACACAAGAAGATTAAAGGAAAGTGTGAAACAGCAACAAGAAATTTTTTAAGAAATCCAAGAGCAAGAGATGCCAAAATCTACTCGAGAATTTAGTGATAATATAAGATATACTGGTTTCTTTGAGAAAAAAAGAGCCTCTTAAATGTCAAAAAACAGATAAATGACACTCTGCAGGCAAATTTCAAACATCAAAGTGTCCCAGTTAGAACAATAATGGTAGCATCATGTTCAGAGAAAATAAAGAAAAAACAGAAGAGAAATATCAAGTGTATTCAGAATTTTCAAGCCTGATTCTGTTTCAATAGATAAAAAAAAATATGCCAAGTAGTTTTCTGCAAAAAGATGCAAGAGAAAACACTAATTATTACCTGTTGCTGAACCAATAAAGTGGATGCTCCAAGGGCAGCTGTAAAAGCACCAACCATGACATTATCATTGTTCATACTTTTTACATCAATTTTGCCCCCTTCTTTGTCTTCTATGTTTTCCAGACCAACAGTTTCATCAGCTGGAACAGGAGGCTTCAAATCCAGGTCCTTCACAGAAACTTTACCTTTTTTCCCAGTTTTTTGCAGTTTATCAACGGATGACAGATCGCTATTATGCCTCGGAACTACATCAAAATATCGTCTTAGAGCAGCTAAGCAAGAGCCGACAACCACACCTACTGGCAAGACTCGTCTTAGATGAGTTGTACCCTGCAATGCTGATGACATGGCCTTTATTATATGCTCTCCATTAAGGCTACCAACTTTTTCTGAAGCACTGCCAACGCTATAATCTTTATCTTTCAAAGACCAAGTATCATCCCTGTTGCGTCCAACAGCCAAAGACACATCATTTGCCACTTCCTCCAAATCTCCCACAAGATCAGACTTAATCTTTTTCATGTCATCTGCACTTAGCTTGCGACCAACTTCAACCCTCAATGCGTCCAAAATAATACTTTTTACAAGCCGCATCAATTCCTTTAATCTGTCATCAACAGTTTCATCAAAATTCTCTGCAATCTTATATTCTCCAACAGGTTCCTGCTTTCTATCAGTATCTAATACTATATATGCTGGTTCGATATAGTTATTTGTGTTATTAACTTTATTTGGTGAATCAACCTGATTTGTTCTGACACCTTTCTGCATTGTAAAATCAACAGAAGATTCTCCGTCATTCCCAGGTTGCTCCAAAAGTTTCCATTGACCATCTTCAGGAAAATAGTCAAGCAATAAAGCAGTAGTTGTATCTACATCTAATGGTTCACTACGTGGCATCTTAGCTATAAGACAATTTTGGAAATGCTCATTCCATAGGTAGTCTTTACATAAATTTGGACTCACAGACAAAGGAAATTTATCTTCATGTCTCTTAGTATATTCAGCCAAGCGATCTCCATCACCTAAATGATCTCTCACTTCTCCTTCCTTCCTTCGATAATCATTGTCAGCATTTCCCTGAGTGACAATAATATTGCTCAAGCTAGATACATTATGGTCTTCAGTGGGTTTCTCTTCTACCCATCCTGTACTCGCAGCATCCATCGGCAAGTTTTTTTTCTCATCAGATTTTTCCTTTTCGAAAGGTTGATCACCAGTGATATGTTGTTTCTTGAACAATGAATCATTCAAATTATCTGTGACGTCATTTTTATCTTCATCCTCTTTTCCTTCTTCGAACTGAGTAAGCATATCTTCTAGCACGCCAAAAACACTGTTTACTGCCACTTGTGTTGAGTCATCCATCCCTGTCAAGGCATCTAATGCTTGAGCAACGCTAAATGCAGGAGGGCTGGAATCAGCAGAAGAATTCTGATCAAGAACCGGCTGCATGGTTTTGTTTTCCTTCTTCTGATTATCATTGCTTTCCATCGGCAGGGATTCAGAAGAGGATCCCGCAGGTTGCTGTGATTCTTCAGTGCTTGATGGACTCTTATTTTTATCAATGGAAGAATCTACAGTTTTCTCTTCATTTTTTCGAGTATTGCCATCCTTTCTGGTTTCTGGTTGAGATGTTCCACCATCCGACTCCACTTTATGCTCATCATTTGCTGGTTCATCAGTTCTACCAGCACTTTCCATGTGGGTGGTAGAGTTTGGTTTCACACTAGTTTCTTCTCCCTTCTCACTGTTGTCAAAATGCACAGCAGCTTTTTCTCTGATGGCAGAATCACTTTCATGATTATTCTCGTAATCACTTTCCGTAGGTTGAAGCTCTGATTTTATTCCAGAATCAGACTTATTTGTTTGAGTTCGATTGCTATCAAAATGATCATCCCCCATATTTAACTGATCTGAGGAATGATGATCTTTAGGTGTATCACTAGCACCGGAGGCCATCCTTGCTTTTTCCTGAGTACTTGATTTGGGTCCTAATGATGCATTAGAATTCTTACCAATGCCTAGAAGTTCCTCAAATTTTGAGCCCATGTTTTGAGCACGAAGAATCCCAGATACAGCAGTCATAAGTTTTTCGCGGACATCTTCTGGTACAGCATCTTGAAAAGCTTTCATAAGTGTCTCTCCTTGCCCAACGGCAGTCAAGACCTGGACATTTGCAAATGATTAGCGTCACAGGATAAATAATCAAAGCTTCCAATGAAAAGGCACAACCTGGAGTGATGATTATATCCAATTAATAAAATTTGACAAGGAAAAACAAGTAGAAAAAACACCATGAATTACCGTGCAGGACACAGATACCTGTTCTGTTAGGGCCACAAATTTGACCCTAAATTTTTCAGGCCCAAGGCAGGAGGCTATGAGAGGAATGTACAAGCAATTGCTTGTTTATTCACGAAGGAGAAGAAAAAAAGGACTCACTTCTTTCCATTCTAGAGGTCAATCAGTTTGCAAATATTATCTATTTATTAGATTTAATTCCTGTTTGATTCTTGTTAAGTTAGGGGTCCTTAATATTTAGTTACGGTTGTATACGAGAATGATTTTTATGCAAGTATTTGGAACTTTGCACCAGAGGTAATTTTCCCTACAATTCAAGTTGTTAAGTTTCTCTCTTTCGATTCTAACGTGGCTTGCCTTTACTCCTAACACGCTCTGCCAACAGAAATGCCATAAATCACATTCCTAGAAACAGTGATATAATATAAGGAAAATACAATTTTTAAGCATTACCTTGTTCTTTTCTTCTTCTGACAAAGTACCAGGCATAGTGGCATCAAGGATATTCATAACCAGCTGTGTTGTTTGTATTACTTGACCTCTTTCAGTATCCTCAGAACTAGCTTCCTCCCCTTCGTCTAATTGTTCCTTAGTAGAACCAATATGCTGCAAGGCCCCAGTTTTAACAGGCAACCCATCTTCAAGCTTCAAATGTCCATTAGAACCTAGTGTAGAGCTGGTCTGAATCCCAATTGCAGCATTATGTGTGTCTACCATGTCCCTTGCCATTATTGTGTTATTCGCATCAGTCAATGTAAGATCTAAGAGATTATTGGCACTTTTCTCAGCTGCCCAACCTTCCACAAGAGATAAGCCTTTTGCAGGATTGATAGTGACATCAACATCTCTCAAAAGAGGATGAAGGCCTTTCAAAAGTCCAATCTCAACGGCTGCAAGCCACTGCATTAGAAAAAAGCAACATGCAAGCTAGTCACAATAGCACTAGCAAAATATTACAAAATCTACATAAGCAGAAAATTTATAAAATTTCATTTCCATGTAACTAAAATTCTTTCAAAAAGAGTGGATTTATCATCACCTCTAGTGTAAAATTCTGGTACCAAGATGCAGCATCTCTGTCATTTGAAATAATCCTAGATGAGGCAGAAGAACACAAGAGGAGGCTAGTAAATGGATTTTCTGCTATCAAACTGCGTGGAATAGAGAAAAGCGGCACAGTCCCATCATCATGCTGATATTTCCACAGAACCGGGATTCATTAGGCTCACGAATACAAAACATCCAAGAGAGGACGAATCATGAGCAAATCAATAACATAAAAACTGAAGCAACAGACAATCACCTGAATATAAAGAACAGGGATCTTCACATTACCAATTACACTTCGTGTGCTGGATTGCGAGTAAAAATCTTCTATTTCCTCAAAGCCATAAGATATCATAGATATTGATTTTTCGAAATCACGGACAGATTTGGCCAATAAAGCCTTTTCAACATTAAACCCTCTAGACCTTCCTTGAAAAAGCTCCTACAAATTCATTGTGGCATAAGTGTATTAACACCATAACCAAATAATTTCAGTTATGTCACATCATACACTGCATCCTCCAAAGTTGAATAAAAAGTTTCAGCAAGTTATTAACCTTGTTAGATCGCAGAATATCTACAAGCCCACCAGCGAGCTTCTGATCCAAAGCATTGCGATGAGGAGTGCACCGTGTTGCCTCCTCTAGATCAAAAGGATTGTTAACACATGTAGCAGCTGTAAGGCGAGTAGTCTCCCCTGCTTCCCCAAGATACTTCGTCAGCATGTTCGCTCCATATCCCCATCCAACAGCCATGAGTGTCGTCCATGGCCTTGCCTTACTGATGAACCGTATAGCTGTGCAGATATCATCGCTGTCAGCAGCTGTAAATAACCTACATGTGAAAACAACTAGTTAACCAGCCCTACTGTTAAAATCCCCCACCTCCTTACTCCGATAAATTAAGAATTCAAAGATATGAATCACGCTATTGAAATCCATGTTATCTATACTTGACATTCAGAAAAGATATAATGGTGTCACCCTCTCAACCAAACCATTCAACCTAAAAGCCTCAACTGTCATTCGACACTCTGGTATGTTTTAAAGCTTAAGCCACCATTAAACTCTTTACTTAGTAACACAAAATAGCATAAATCAATCAAAGCTTTAGCTATTAAATGATAATTCAAGTGTGATCGATTCAGTCAATCAATCAATCAATAAAAAGGAAAAACAGTTTGCATACCGTGGAGTAGTGAGAGGAGAGCCAGCACAGCCTCTAGGGTTCATGACAACAGGAAAAAACCCACGCCGAAGAGCCTCACTAACGAAAAGCCGAACACTCGAATCAAAACTCCCCTCGGTAGTCCCGGGGACCAATAACAGAGTCGTATCTAATCCGTACTCCTCTTCCAACCCCAACTTCGCTGGCCAATCAATCGAAACGACGCCACCATCGTCCGTGTTTACACAAACTCTCTGGTACTCCACACTCTCATCCACTCCGCCGCCGTAACCCCCATGTATCGTCCCACTATTTACCCTCACAAAGTGCCTCTCCTCCTCGACCAACTTCTCGTTCACATCTTCGCCCTCCTGAAACGACAACGAAGGACATCGAAGCAACACGAATCGGTTAAACGGCGTCGGACTGGTGAAGAGAATCCACTCGCCAATATCCGGCGCCCGGGAGTGGAACCGCGAGAGTAAGACGGTCAAACCGGATAAAAAACCAACCGTGGGAGCGAGCAACTCCAACGAAACCGGGGACCAGAACTGGTTGGAGTTGCCAGAGCAGAGCGCCAAGTGGCGAGTTCTAATTCGTCGGGGAGGTTACACGTGGAAAGTGCGGGTTGAGAAGAGGTCGGAGCGAGGCGGTTGGAGAAGATGATGACGATGACGAGGAGTAGTGGAGACGTTCATTCGAGTAGTGCTATCCGTTTTCCGATAGGGGGAAGAAAGCACAATCCAGAACAGCGGAGGTTTTGTGCTGTGGCGAGGGTAGTGGTGGTGGTTGAAGTTTCCAGTTTGCCCGGGAAGAATGAAAAGGAAGAGTAGCAATATATGGCTTTGGTGAGTCCGAGGATGGATCCAAAACTGTTAGGAGCTGCTTTATTAGACCGTTGCCACCCGCTGGTTCAGCTCAGCATAGGGCTTTGGTTTTGGTTTCACACTTTTTCTTTGGAAATTAATTTTGGAGCCCTCAGGTTTCTATATTATGTCAATGAGCCCCTTTATTTTTAAACTACCACGATTTTATCCCTCACTATCGCTGAGCTAATAATGCAGTAATGAAACCTCAACAAAATGGTTACAAGTCTGAGTTAACATACTTAAAACAAACATTTAATAACAATCACAAGCTTTACAGTGCATGTATGAATCCTTAAACATATTAGGCTCATGCATACCTGATTCAAGTATCTTTTTTGTTGTTCTTTAAAGGTCGAAATGGCCATTACATGCAAAAGAATAACAAACTTTAGAATAAAAGGGATTTTAGTTTTGGATACACACCTAGGAATGATTTGATTCGAACAAAATTTCCAAAGGTATGGATCATTCCAAACATAATATTTGGTATCACTCTTCAGTATATCCCTATGGGCTCATGTATAACCTTCTGAAAATGCGTTCTTTGTTAAATAATCCATCATATGCACTGCAAACAAGTTTTCATTAAGAAACTCTTCAATAACTACAGGTTCTGTTTATGGTAGATTAGGAAATCGACTAAGATTGATCAACAACCAAAGTCTCTACCCTTGTCCCATACCTTGATTTAACTCTTGCAACAACAATAACTATCTAATGAATCTCGGTTTGACATCTCTTTTGGTCATCAAATATTTCAAAGCACTATGATCTAATTACACTATCACTTTTGCACTAAACAAATAATTCTGAATTTTTTCAAGGTAAATGCCACTGCAAGTAATTCTTTTTTTGTGGTTGACTGATTTGCTTTGCACCATCTCGACCCATACACCAAATTAACTTGTTATGGAAGCTCCCAAGGTCCAATGCAAGTTAGAAACATTCTTAACACCAAATCTTGGATGAATGAACTCAAGTTAGAAACATCTTTGGACACTTCTTGTTGGGCAGTTTGTGGACATATTAGGCCATGTATAATACCTTGTTTGCACTGTGCGTAAAGAACAAGCTTACACAGCATGTGTCTTATTCAAATTAAATGCTGATGAGACATAGAAATAAATCCAAGTTGTAACGGATTGCTATTAATGGAAATTATTGTAAGATGTTACAATGATCACACTCTATAAATAGATAAGAGGTAATTTGCCAAGGGACGCACTATTTTATATACACACTAACACTCTGCCAAATTTTCTACTAACTTGAGCATCGAAAATTCGTTCGATAACCAACCCAACCTCATTGTATTTCGCATTTGCAGGTTTTAAGGTGTTGTTCAAGTTTCATGATCGTTCATGTTCATTATTCTATTGTTGTTCGAGTTTTGCGACAACAACAATTTGCATCATCTGTGAAAATTTGAACAAAAAGCCATAGAGTTGAAGTTGTGTTCTAAAACCCTTTAGTCTCGACTGAAGAACTATTATAATGTCATACTCTCACACTACCTAAAAATTGAGACTAAAAGTTATTTATAAATTCTTTCCTCTTCAAATAATTGAGACACTTTTTTAAATATAAAACTGTGATAATTCATAAACTCATATTGAATAATACTCAGTTGAAAAGTCCAGTGCGCAGACATGATCACAACAAATGCAAAAGCATATTCATAATCATCTTGAGGTGCGGACAAATTATTTCACATTTCCAAACAAAAGCACTAAAAGCAAATCATTATCACACCCCCTTATCATGCTGTCTATGTATAATGGGCTCCATCAATCCTAATGCCTGCCATTTTCACATTTCCAACATCACGTAACCAAAGATGTGGAGAAAGCATTCCTCGTTCTACCGCTGGCAGCTGTTGTTTATCACCTTCGCAACCCCTTCAACAACTTACTAGACAATAATGATCAATCTGTAGCTTCTGATTTTATTTTTTCTGTAGAAATACTAATATTTAGACACAAATAGATTAATGAAACTTGTGGATTTTAGTCGAGATGTGTGATTGTGTTTTCATTAAATTCTTTAGTTCCAATCTTTGATCTCATTCACGTAGTTGCCAACAGTGTTTACTCCAACCAATAGAATGAATTGTCTTGTACAAATAATGACCTTATATTAGCACGGCAAATAGCATATGAATTATAAAATAACATGAAATCAAGGATGTAAAATTGGTTTTTAAAAAAAAATGACGTGAAGCCTCTAGTAAGAAAACTCCAGTAGCCGCTGACATCCTAGTATAGACAGCAATGTTTTTGCCACGTGTACTTGCACGTTATCATCCAATGTTGCCATAACTGTGTGCGTCAGGATGTGTATGGAAGAACAGAGGAGCAAGCTAATCTGAATAAACAGATTTTAAGAGAAATATTGTTCCTATTTGTTAAATGGCCTAAGAATTGAGTTATTCTCCAATTTGTAACTTGTAAGCATTTCTTAATTATTACTTTCGACTTTTCGAGTGTTCGAAATACCTCTCCTAATTACTTAATACCTTGTCTTCTTGATTCCACACAAACGTATTCTTCATTTTCCATTCAAATCAGTTGATTTTGCCACCAAAGGCTAATAAAAAAATTTGGATCTTTTAATTCGCAACCATTAAATCTATGAGAATTGGTATAGTTGCTGATGAACCCAACTGCTTACTTAGGTACAATAAGAAGATGAATATAATTTTGTACACCACTCTATTTTTAAACTAATTGTGCAGAGGTGACTTGCTTTTATTGCCACTAGTGCAAAACTACTAATGAAATAATAATAATAATAATAATAATAATAATAATAATAATCAAGACCATTGGAATGTCAATACCATTAGATACCGTATATGATATAGTAGAATTTGCATGGAAAATTAGGGAGAATTTCATTATTTGAAGGGAAATGAGGGCGACAAGCATGCATGTTATTACCTACACATATTTTTAAGGGAAAATCTGAAAAACTAATTCTTGCGCATTAAGTCAGACCACAGGCCTGCAAAGGTTGAAATAGACGAAGGTTACCACTCGAGGGGCCGTGCGAAACGAGGCATGCTGACTTCGGTTCGCGGTGCGGGTTCGAGACGTGGGAGTTATGTAAGTTCGGATTTATCCGGTTGTCACTCGAGCCTGTGTCGCAATGAGCTGGGTTGTTCAGGCCCGGTCCGCTTGTCCTCGTGCAAGGGGCCAAGTCTGTGCCGAGTGTCAACTATGGTTCAAATGAACATTCCGTAGCAGGGAGGGTACCTTCCGATTTAAACCTGCATGGTAAAACTCAATAGGAGTACGTCACCTATCGATCGCCTACACCTCCCCTTTCTTTGGCCAAAAAAAAGAAATAGACGAAGGTTTAGTTGCTTACAAAGAAAGTCCTATGTGCACCAATTGTATTAGTACAAATGATCATTTTCATCACCATCTAAGGCCAACTAACCACATCAAGTGCCCACTAAGAATCACCTTCTTACACAGGATGCATCCAGAGATGAAGAGGAATTACATTAAATTTGGGAAGAGACTTATGGGGTGGAGCATGTGGTTGCCATGTGGAGAGAGAGAGAGAGAGA
>CAODLS010753489.1:0-17031 GCA_948243855.1 Flueggea neowawraea
GGCTTTAGCATCCGGTGGAACTCACGTACTTTGGTTATCTTTCACGTACGTGTAGTTATCTGACGTACGTGATATTGTTCTTGCGTACGTGTGTTCACTTCTTTTGAGTTCCAGTAGCTTCTGTTTCAGCTCACGGTCCAACTCGCGTACTTGAGGTTTTCCTGACGTACGTGACATTATCACTCGTACGTGTCTTTTGTTTGACGTACGTGAATCTTCCCTCAGAACAAATTCTGCAGTTTGTTCATCATCAAAACTTTAGAGAAATCTCAATGTTGACCACCCTTGGTCCAACAATTACCACACTAGAAGGGGGTTGAATAATGTGGTGTGCATAAATTTGAACTTTCTTGCACTTAATCTGAGTTGAGAGAGTAGAGAAGAAAGAACGCAAGAATTTATAATAGTTTGGACAACTATTTGCCTGCATCCACTAACTAAGTCTCAACACTTAGAATTTCCATTATCACCTAATCAAGGTTTCAGTTTCACTTTTTAACTAAGCAAGAAGTATTACAACTTTCTTGATTCTAGTTTAAGAATAAACCAAACTAACAATCTACCCTTTTGATCCCAACCCAAAATCATTGTTAAAGTGTTTATAATCACTTTCCAAACAATAAATGGTCTAGTGATGCAAGCAATAAATGAATTAATTGAAGAACAATACAACTTGTATCAATATGAGAGAGAATATGAAAGCTTTGATGTTTGGCAGTTGAACGAAATAAATTTTCAATTGTTGTCTTTTACTTCTCTGGCCTCCTAAGCATGTATTTATACTTGTTTCAAGGTTTGGGACCATTATGACACAGATTCCAGTCGTTGTGATTCACACAGATTGTCATACTACACATGTCACATCAAAGCGTGCGTACGTAAATAATTCCTTACATATGTAACAGTGCTTTGCTTTCCAGTTTACGTACGTAATACAAGTTGTTGCATACGTAACACATGTTTCTCTCCCAGATTGCGTACGTAATAATGTTGTAACACCTTGCTCGATTTTAGATGGACTTTTTACTAAATTCATGACTATTTGGGTGAAGGGTATGCCTACTCAAGAAAATGAAGAGTTACTCGAGTAATATGAAGCCTTGATAACTCGAGTAAGGGAGAAGATTAATAAAGGAACTATTGATTTCTTTATTCTTCTAAAAGCTTGGTCCATTCGAGTGAGTTTTTTTGTGACTTGAGTGAAATAAGATTTTGCTCACTCTAGTAAACAATGAGTTACTCGAGTAATCAAAGCCCTTTTTTATACTGAGGCATGTTTCACTCAATTGAACATGGTTCTTACTAAAGTGAACATCGTTTTTGGATGAATCAGTGGCTATCGGTGAATGGGCTTATAAATACCCTTCCATTCCACGTTTGTCCATTATTTTACACCTAAAACATGCCCTAATAATCCAAAAACATTCTTCTTCCTTCCCCTTTGCTTCTCCATCAATTTCTTCAAGATTTTGAGGCAAGATGACTCCTTTAACTTGGTTTTTGTTTCTAGTTCATGTAGGAATCTCTAGAAACTTTTTTTTTTATGTTGGAAAAGGATTCTTGATGGATGTTGGATGAGTCTGAGATTTTGATTTTCGATGAAATGATTGGAGTTAGGTTGATTGATAATGAATTGAGGTAGAATTAGCACAAAAATGATTGGGATTAAGTAGGAACTTGAATAAGAAATGAATTTTTCACTTTGTTAAAGATGTTGGAAGAAAATTTGATGATTTCTTGATACCCATTTTTATAATTGACGTTAATAGGTTATTGATTTATATAATTAAGCTTCATTAGAGGTGAATTAGGTGAGTAAGAATGAAATTATTGGAGTTGGACGAATTTTGGGTAAAATTGATAAAATTTTTGCCAAAGTGACGAAGATGTAAAATTCTATTTCTTTGAGATCTAACATATCAATGTAAAAAATTTGGAGGACTGAATTGTAAATTGTTAAACATTGAGGGACTAGAACTTATATTTGACAGAGCGATAGATTATTGAAGTAGGGGTTAGATTCTCGATTGGAATAAGGTTTTTTGACGTCATCGAGATTTTGGGACTTGCATTGCATTTCATGCATTCTGGGATTGCCACAATTATCATATTTGATTTTGTTGTATTATATATATTTTCAACTTCTTGTGACTTTCAAGGTGACTAGCCTTCCACCGACGGTGCATGATTGGATCTTCTGACTTGGCATCCAGGTGAGTTAGATGTCATACTAGACACATAGGATATGTTTTTCTGAAATTGATATATTTCAGCTTGTTTGGACTTTACATATAATATGGAATAAATAAAAGATTGAAAATATTAAAATTTGTTTACATGCAAATATCTAGATATGAAATTTCTATCTACAATGGTATGATTAGAGATAAATTTTGAAATTATATGTTTGCTCTGTATGCTTGTTGGGTTAAAATATTTA
The DNA here is from genome assembly GCA_948243855.1 of Flueggea neowawraea. Classification (NCBI taxonomy): domain Eukaryota; kingdom Viridiplantae; phylum Streptophyta; class Magnoliopsida; order Malpighiales; family Phyllanthaceae; genus Flueggea; species Flueggea neowawraea. Next base: position 2,441 of record CAODLS010753489.1, read on the forward strand.
TATATACATTATTCTGAATCAGGGACACCTAGCTACAATGTCGTAGCCTTTGGTATACCAATGTATTGTCAAGGTCTAGTTATCAAGGTAAGTGATAACCTATGTGTTAGGCCAGATACATGTGCATTGGTTCTCTGGTGGTAGTAGTCTGCACTTGAATATATGCCTTAAAACTATCTGATTTTGTATGGTTCCTTGTCTAATTTCATGATGATATAACAATTATTTGGTAAGTAATATTTGAGATTGACTGTATGTTGTCTGCTATCTATGCAAACTGTTTTGGGAAAAGGTCATCAACTAATATTACTATATATACTTACATGTATACTAATATTATATAAACATATACGGACATGCGGAATTTTTGTTAAAATATTTTCAAAATGGTTTATGTGATGACCTGGAGTCGCTTTAGTGTGCTATCCCTCACTGAGCATTCTCAACCTCTTTTTATGGTTTTAACATTTTAGGATATTTCTCTAATAGCATCCTTCTGATACTTTGTGTTCAGTGAGGCATTCATGTTCCAGTTAGTGAGTGTCGTTTCACTTGGGCTCTTGATTTGCTTTTGTATTAGAGCTCTACACTGAGATGCTAGTGGGTTACTGGGTGATGTTTATCATTTTGACGTCTGTATATATTGCCTTGTTATAGTCTGATAATTATATTTTAATTATAAAAGTATTTTGTTTTTATCTTTAGTAACTTTATAACTTCAATTGTTTAATAAACCGATTTTATCACTAGCTTAATAATGTGTTTTGGGTAAGTGTTCTAATTATTTGAGGCTTGTGAGGGATGAGTCAAACCAATGGTTCGGTTTTCCTCGTACGATGGTTATGGTTATATCTCGGGTCGTGATAAATGTCTTCATTGTGTATGCTATTTTTGCACTTTTTGATTCCAGTAGCTACTATTTTCATCCCAATGCTACTTATGTATGTTACGATAATGCTTGCGTAAGTAAACCTTACGTACATTATCTTTTAGACTTGAGTACCTAACATCTTCTGAGATGACCGTTGCCTTTAATCAATTCCTTGATCTTCGGTTGATTCAAAAAGATCGTACCTTATCACCAAATCTCAGCTTTGTCTTGTAGCTACTTACGTATGTAACACATACCTTTACGTACATGATGCTTCCATGCTTTATATATTCAAATATTCTTCTTTTTCTCGCCTGCTGGGTGATACCCTTGTGTACATTGTGTATACTTTAGTTTAAGCAAACCATCCTTATGTATGTAACCCCTTGCCTAGCACACGTAAGTTTTGTTCTAGTAGCGTCCGATGGCCTCTGTTTCATTTATTTCGTATGTAACTCGAATCTTTACGCATGTTACAAGTGCTCTTACGTACATTATTTTGACCCTTTAACAATCCAGTGGCTTTTGTTTTGAAATATATCCATTTTTACCTACTTTAACAATCCTTTACATACTAACCTCCTCCTTACATATGTAACCCTTCTCTTGTGCATGTAACCTTTGATCCAATGATTTATATTTTGATTTCCAGGCTAATTCATATATGTTAATCAACCCCTTATGTACCTAACTTGATGCTTGCATACGTGAGGTCTTCTCTTGCAGATGCAACATGGTCAACAGACAATTTTTGAGTTTTGTTCATTATCAAAACTTAGAACTATCTTAATGTTGACCACCATTGATCCCACAACTATCTAACTTTTGGTATGCATTGTCACGATGAGTCTTATTTTTTCTACATCTGCCACTATTTTTTTTTTATTCTTGAGGAAAGACAAAAGAAATGATCATTTGAAATTTTCTTTTTCCACCATACCACCACACTTTTTTTTTGTATATTCTTTTATGATGGTTGTTCTCATATGACATATTCTGATAGCTTGGACTCAAATGCTTCCAACGCTCACAAAATAAGCTTGGCCCAAGAAAAATGGTTAGAATTTCTATCTATAGCTTTATTAATATTTTCAGTGATAATTATACTATGGGCAAAATTTCTACTAAAACTTTTATAGAAAGAACAACTAACACTAACAGATTAAATTCAAATGCTTATAACGGTCACAAAATCAACTCCAATGGCTCCAAACATTTTACAATGGTCAAGAGGACATATTTGTCTATAAATAGTCCTAAGAAGCTCAAACAAAACATAAGTCTTGGTCTTTGTTTGCATATTTCTTTCTAGAGCTAAAATTTTATCATTTGACTTGTCTTGAGCTAGTTTCTGTCTTTGAGCTTAGATTTGAAAATCATTTTGAGAGAGTATTCCATACACATTCTTACAACAATATTAAGTGATTTCAAGGTCTTCTAACATCTGTGAAGTAAGGAAGTTGTAAGGTTTCCTAACACCTTTGAAGTTAGGAGATTTTAAAGGTTTTTAAGCATTCATGAAGCGTGAAAGTGTAATAGGTGCTTGCCCCTTAGAAGCAAGTTGTTATACTATTTTCAAAGAGGAAAATAGTGAAGAAAATTGATAATTATTTTATTAGCCTAGTAATTGTGGTTTTATTTTGTGTTAATGTGCATGTTTAATGTAGGTTAAATGTGTGTTAGTGGATGTTCTAGGAGTTATAAGTAATTTTTAATATGATTGATTGGGAACTTTAATTGTAGTTTTTTATTGGTCAAGAAGTGAGTTTGGTGATTGCATGTGTGTTGAATGTCATTTGGTGCAAGTCACAGCTGTTAAAAGTGGCATTTAAATAAGGCATTTTATGTGCATAACGTATGTCTCAATCGAGACAAAAGTTTTGGTCATGAGAAAATGAAGGCTTGATGCAGTGTCTCGATTGAGACAGTTGTCACAACCGAGATAATAGGCAGTTGGCAAGGACGGTTTTTGCTTGGAGAAATTGAAGAATGACACAATTGTGCATTGAAACTCATTCATAGGGCAATTTAAGAGGGTTCACTAGGAGAAGGCTATAAAAACTCCTCCCTTGGAAGGAAATGTACAACAACAAAACACAACATATACTACAACACATCACAACACAATATCTTTTCTATTCATTTTGAAGAAGAGCACGAGTGAGGTCCTAAAGCCAATGTTAAGAAAAATAGTTCAAGCAACGACAAAGAGTTCTTCTTTTTCCTTTCTATTTCTTATTTATTTTGATGGAATTGATTATTGTTGTTGTTTTGGTTTCAATTACTTTGATGGATAGCTAAAGTTTTTTGTAGGAATTAACTCCTGAAGAATTCCATCAATGTTTATCATTTGGTTTTAATATTATCTATGCGATGTTTATTGAATTTCATTGTTCTAATTACAGTCGAGAAATTGAATTAGATCATTTGTGTTATGTTTACAATAAGATTTGTAGCATAATAGACTTATAAACATCGGATTAATTAAGAATCATTAAGAGATTATGAGGACTAACTAATAGCTTGAAAGATTGCTTAATGCATCAATTGGTACAACTTGGATCAAAATTGATAATTGAGAGATTATAATTTCACTCTTGTTATTTCAATTTGATAGTTAGTTGTCACTTGAGAGAAGATAACTAAAAATATTGGATATCTAGAGCTTTAGCATCATTACACGCATTTAAAAGACTAAGAAGGAATGTGGATAATGTTATTTTCTAAGTTTGGTCTTGATTGTTTGTCAAGCATTATTTGAATTTTAGTATATATTTGTTATTTTGTTTATTTTATTAATCACTCAACTTTTATTCTCTCAAACAAATTCAAACTAAATCAATTGGTGGATAATTTCATAGTCCTTGTGGGAACGATATTTTTACTACTTGAACAACCATGCATTTGCAGCTCAAAAAGTTTTTAACACCATTGTCAAGGACTATTTGATTTAACATTTGTATTGATTTAGTTAGGCTTGATTTGAGAATTTTATTTTCTTTTAGCTATGTTACGTTTCTTGTTTATTGTGATTGCTTAGATGTATGCCAAAAAGGAAAACTAAGAGATCTCAAGCACCTTTAAAAGCATGCACTCTGGAGATTACAAGAAAAGAGAGGTATTTAAGGCGTGAAATACGTGAAAGAATGGTAAAGGAAGAAGCTAACCAAGCCGCCCCACAATGAACTCTTATGGAGTATGTGAGGTTGGGTTTCAATGCCATCCAACAAAGAGTTGCTCGACCTTCGGTGAATGCCAACAACTTTGAAATCAAGCCGGCATTGTTGCAAATCATCCAATTAAGTGTGCAATTCTATGGCTTCGCAATTGAGGACCTTAATGCTCACATTGCCAACTTCTTGGAGATTTGTGACATCTTTAAATACAATGGATCATCAAAGAAAGGATCACATTGCTATTTCCCTTTGGCTAAAATAGAAAAGATCATCAAAGAAATCATTACCTGCCAACAAGCCGAAGGAGATTCTTTGTATGAAGCTCGGGAGCGGTTTAAGGAGTTTCTCGCACCATAATTTGCTAAGGGAATTGTTGTTACAAACCTTTTACAATTGGGTCAATCCTACCACAAGAGGCACCATTGATGCCATGGCAGGTGGTTCTTTGATGAGAAAAACAATAGGTGTCGCTTATGATCTTTTAGAAGAAATGGTAACCAACAATTCTTTATAAGAAATTGATAGGGATAAAGAACCAATCAAAGAGCCAAGGGAGTGCTAGCTCTGGATCCAATGATGGCTGTGCAAGGAGAGGTGGCTAAGTTATCTAAACAACTACGCGATATGAAAATGGGATCTTCAAGTCAAATGGCACTATTCAAACACCTTGTGAACTTTGTGGCTAACTTGGCCATTTTACTGTAAATTGTTTTGTAGGGGGAGCTGCAATTGAGGAACAAATGAAATTTGTGGGAGCTCCACAAGGAATAGGAGGCAACAACCTCTACTCTAACACTTACAATCTGGAGTGGCACAACCACCCAAATTTTTCTTGGTCTAATAATGGAGGGAACATGCCAATACCACAAGGGCCGTCCGAATTTCAACCACCCCCTTAACAAGATCAGTTAGCATGTCTCAAGTCAAAATTAGATAAGTTTATAGATATAGTAGCGAAAAAGTTGTCTAGCCAAAAGAAGGCACAAAAAAGGATGGAGTCAAAGTTTGACCAAATAGCCAAAAACCACTCTTTCTCAATCCACAACTTAGAGGTGTAAGTGGGCCAACTAGCCAATGCTCTCTCTATTATAAATTTGGGGAGTTTATTAAGCAACACTGAATCCAACCCTAGGGAGCAATTAAAGGTAATCACTATAAGAAGTGAAAAAGAGGATGGCTATCTTACTCCAACAAAAGAGGGAAAAAAGCAAGAAGTAGAGCATCAAGAAAAGGCAAGTAAGCAAGAAGAGGAGACAAGCAAGGAACATGTTCAACCTTCCAATTACATTCCTAAGGTGCCTTTTCCTCAAAGATTGAAGAACTAACTTGATGCTCAATTTGCCAAAATTTGTGAAGAAGTTGAAGAAATTGCAAATTAACCTATCTTTTGTGGAGGCCTTAGAAAACATGCCCAAGTATGCGAAATTCTTGAAGGACATTTTGTCTAAGAAAAGAACTTGGGATGAAAATGAACCAGTATCATTAGCAAAAAATTGTAGCTCAATTATCTCTAGCAAAATACCATTAAAACTATGAGATCTAAGGAGTTTCACTATTCCTCGTGTTGTTGGTAATTTGGAATTTGTTAAATATTTGTGTGATGTAGGAGCAAGTATTAACCTTATGCCTTTGTCTATTTTCAAGAAGTTAGGCTTGAGAGAAGTGAAGCCAAGTTCTATTGTGTTATAATTGGCCGACCAATCCATCAAGAGGCCCTATGGAAAGGTAGAGAATGTCCTAGTAAAGGTGGATAAGTTCAGCATTCCGGTGGACTTTGTTGTAATAGACTATGAAAAAGACAAAGATTGTCCTTGGATCCTTGGGCGCCCATCCTTGAACACCGAGAGAGCAGTGGTGGATGTGAATGAGGGGAAGCTCACTTTGAGGATAGGAGATGAGAAAGTGGATTTTTGTATGAAAAATCCATCAAAAATCTTATGGAGAGATAACTTTGAACGAAAATTGATGAGGTAAAGGAATGTATCTTTGAGGAAGAGAAAAAAAAAAGCAAGACGCAATTTTTGTTAGTATTGGATAGCAAGAAGTGGTTGAACAAAAGCCCACATTGGAGTTGCTAAGAGGATGGTTACTCTTATGCTACCATCCATTCACGGGTTGTTAGATGCTGGTTGAATTGAGATAAAAAAAAATGAAAGGTCAAGCTAACGACGTTAAATTAGCATGTTTTTATGAAATTAGTTTAATTTTATTTGTACTTTATTGTGATTTAATTTATTTGTGCTTTATTGTGATTTAATTTGTGTGTTCATGTTGCAAAAAAAAAAAGAAATAAAGAAAAAAGAAGAAAAAGGAGTGAAAAAAATAATTCAGGGTCTTAAAAGAGAGAATTGTCTCAGTTGAGACAAATGGCTTCAAAAACCCAGTGAGTTGAGACCAAGGTTACAACCGAGAGCAAGGAATTTCCTTCTCTCTCTGTCACGTTGTGAGAAAAGTCTCGCACGAGACGTTATTCAGGCTTTATAGGTTGGTTATTGATTTGATTACGTCGGTTGGTTACCTAGTTCAGTTTCCACATCTTGTTACGATTTGGATTTCATGGTTTGTTTTCTTCTTTTTCGGTTCTATTTTCTTTCTTTCTTCCTAGTCTGGTTTTCGGTTTGGTTTTATGAACAAGTTAGGGTTTAACCCGATTCATTCTCTCCTCTTGTTCATTTTCTTTCACGTTGCACCCACCCACACGATTTTCTTTCTCTCATTTTGATCTACTTCTTGGTGTTCTTCGTTGATAATTTCTTACCTCTCTGTCACGCTTTCAACCGGTGAATCTCTTCTCCCAATTTGTTCTTTTACTGTTATGGTTTTTATTGTTGATTTGTTTTTTCTTATGTTTTGGCATTAGCTGTTGCATTTTGATTTCTTCTTTTCTATGTCATGCTTGCATTTTTTATTTTGGGTTTCTATGATGTGCCATGGCGTTTCTTTGTTGCGTTTTCATTTGAATTATATGCATTTGGGTTTTCCTTTATGAAACAATTTTCAGTTTGTGCTCTTCTCTTGTGCATTTTCAATTCTGCAGTTGCTTTTGCATTTTTTTTATGTGTTTTGTTTCTTAGTTGAGTTGCTATGACCCATTTGTTTGATGGTAGTTTAATCTTGGGAGGTCTTCGTGTGGTTTGTTCTAATTATGTTGCCATCTCTGGTGAAGCATTTCTTTTGTTGTTCTGTCAGTATTCAGGGTGTGATTTTCATGTGGGTCAGTTGCTTTCGAGTTGAGTTTCCATGGTTATTTTCTCTTGTGAGTGTTATGTCCTTGTTTTAGTTTTTAAGCATGCCTAGGACAAAGCATCAACGATAACAACAAAAGAAACTGTTCAAATTCTTTGCCATTAGTAAGATTGACATGCCTTCACCAACTCCCTGACCTCTGGATTGGCCACCTCAATAGAGAAGATTCTTGACCTTTTTCCTTTATTTGTTTCTTTGCATTTTATGTTTTGTGTTTGTGTGTTTTCTTGATTTTGTTTGTATTTTGTATGTATGGTGGGGCCACATTGAGAGCAATGTGACAATTTAAGTGTAGAGAGGTAGGTTTTGTGTGTTGAATTTTTATTTGTTTTTGTGCACACTTGTTAGTTTTCCCACATTTAGAGAATTTTTTTTAAAAAAATTATGACACCTTGATACTTATGTTTATTATCCCTTTATTTCTCATCTTCGTATGGTTTGGATTTTTATATATCTCGAATTCAAAATTGGACAACTTTTGATACTAGATCCAAAAAAATAGCTTGAATTTCACACAATAAACCATGTAAGGATTTGAGCCTTTTAATTTTATTTGTTGTGAGAATAATCACTTATGGTATAACACTACTAGAACTTGATAGGAAGTGCAATTCGAGACAACATTTTTTTAGAAATTGAGACGACAAGATGACAAAAGTTATTATTTGTTAACCCTTTGTTTTAACCTTTTCATTGACTATATACCCATTTGTATTAATCCATTGTTTACTCCTTTGAACCATTAGCCTTTTTATTGTTTTGAACCCATTAAATATTTCCATTTTGTTGATAAATCTCCAACCGTTGCACCTTAAGTTGAGAGATTATTTTAGCTATACATTGCCAACATTGTTTTAAATTGTTGATGCTATGTTTGGATATGTAATTTGGCATGTGTTTGAACAATTTGGTGCTTATAATGTAAAAGGATTTGGCTGCCTGGTTTGATCTTGATTTGAAAAGCACAATATTTTGGAAATTGGAGGAAAAAAAGAGAAAAAATAAAATAAAAATAAAAATAAAATAAAAAAAAAAAAAAAGAGAAAAGAAAAGAAAAATTGAATAAAGCATTTTTGGACAGCTTCATCTAGGAAGAAAAGACGTGTTCTTTGTTGTTTCAACATTATATGTTTGATTGATTGGCATGTGTGGCTCTTTTCATTGCTTCCTCTCAACCAATTAACATTTGTGTTAACCACATTACAAGCCGTTTGAAGTCCTTTTTATTGGTATTTTAATTTCAATTTTATAATGGTAGAGAATTGACTAACTATCAAGTAATGAAAATATGTGCCATAAGTGGATTCAATTGTAAAAACTTAACCCCAAACACTTTGAGCGTTTGAGTGATTTTACCGTGAGGTGTGGGGTAAGATCTATTTCTTTGGGGCACTACCATAATGGAGACTAGTCTTGCTTAGACTGTCGGCTAACCTGGAGCTAGTTATGTTCATTTTTAAGCTCTTGATACATACTGATTTATACCATGTTAAGTGTGGGGTGCAAGGGATAATGAATTTGGGTTCTTCTTGTTGTGTTTTTAATTTCCTTCTTCCTTAAGGACAAGCAAAACTTTAAGTATGGAGAAGTTCTCAAGTGGATACTTGGAGAGTGGATGTAGGTTTGGTTAAGCCGAGCCACTATAATCTCAGGGTTGATTTCTATTTTCCTAAATTCTTTACATTATCTTATATCGTGCTTATATTTTTATATTCTTCATTATTTCAGTTTATTAAAAGGTTGTAAAATCTAAATTTATTTTTGAAAAACCAATTCACTCCCCCCTCTTGGTTTTGTATTTGGGCCAACAAATACCTAACTTGTAACCTTATAGCAATTGGTCCAAAAAATATTTCTTATACTTAACTAAGGGTGAAAGCCTTTTGTTCCCATCTAAACCAGTAGTGTCTTGCACTTGTTCAGCTGTTAGAGTTCATTAATCCATGTCAGCATCAATTTTGTCACATCCTTCAAAATCATGTCATCTTAGCATGGCCATGACAAACACATCTTGAATCTAATTTAGATCAAATCAGCCCCAATTCACACCATTTGAACCAAGTTACCACATAGAAAGCATCAAACACAAAAACACATAAAACAACAAAAATAGAAGACTAAAGATGCACATAATAATGCAAAACACACAATAAAAATATGCATGAAATACAGACTAACAAATACATATAACGCCTAATACATGTAAACCCCTTTGAACTTGCACACTTTTTATAACTTACCCCTCAACTTTATGAATGCTTATCTCCCATCCCCCCTCTGAACTTGCAAAACAACAATCAACTAACCCTTTTTACAGATTGTTTTAGTCATAACAAAGGATGGTCAATTACACGCATCTGATGTGGAAAATATTGATGCCAACTTATCAAAAGAGGCTGTCACCTGAGATTTTTTTATTATTAAGTCACCTTCAAACCAAAACAACCCAAATCCATGTCATCTACTTCAAGGAAAACCAAAACCCATCTTCAAACCAAACCAAGAACCACCACCAATGACTGCACCTTCCTTCCTGAAACACCACAGACCGCCACACCTCTTCTCTTTCTCACCACCATCACTTTCATATCTATAAGCCCTAACCTTAACCTATCCACCACTTTCAAAACCTTTACCTCACTCAAATGCTCCACCTCCAAAAAACTTAAATAAATCAATCCACAATAAATAATGAAGACGAAGAGGGATTGAAAGAACAAACCCAGAAGAAACCATTCCATAATCCCAGAAAAGGAAAAAAAAATATAGAATCCTCAATGACGAAGATGATTCACATGATGCGATTCCGAGATACAAACTGTATGTCGCATCTCTCGTCTCCACTATTGACTCCGTTGACCACTCACCCATTCACAAGGCCACTCCTTGACTGAAGATGATTCACACGTGGTCTCACATGGTGGTGGCTATTGAGCTTCTAGATCTATTTTGGGTAAACATGAAAAAGCAATGTTGTATCATTATTTTGGAATTTGTGATTGATATACATATGAAAGGTCTAGCTTAAACAAGAGTTTCCACATCATTATTCTTGGATTTTTTTTTATCTTTCAATTTTTGCTCTAAATTTTGCACTTGATTGCAACGGGGTGGTTTAAGTTTTTAATTTTTGCTATCATTTTTTAATTTTTCAGTTGGCTTTTCAATTTTTCTCGTTGGAATTAAATTTTTTATTGGGGTTTTGAATTTTTTATCTAGGGTGTTTCAATTTTTGATATTTTTTCAAAACTTTTATCTAGATTTTTAATTTTTGATCTGGGGTTTTCAATTTTGTTCTAGGTTTTGCTCTTTGTTGCTGACAAGACAACAATAGTTTCTAGATCTTGATGGATTTATGGATCTTTCCTTGATTTCGGTAATGGCGGTGGTGGGTAGAGTATGAGAGACGAGAACAATGGTGGACTAGTTTGGGTGAGAGTAGTTTGGTTAGGGTAAATGGTTTGGTTTTGTGGTTTAGGTTGGTTTAAAACCTTTGAATTGGTTTAAGTTTTTTTAATCTCTTGTTAAGATAAAATCTTGTCACATCAACCTAAAAAATGATCAAACGTGCCTTAGAGCAGTTGAAAGACATTGAGATCGCCATGTCAGCATGTAAGGGATAACAAGAGTGATTTTTACAAGTTGGAGGGAATCCGTAAGCGATCACGAAATTCAAAGAGAAAATTGCACGATCAATACAAGTTCAGGATATTCACATATATTAGACCTACATATAAAGATATAACTTAACAATCATCACACAATTGGACTATCAAGATTTGTATTTAATTTTATTTTTATGGATAAAGCAACCATTTATTATTTCGAATTTTCAGCAAAAATATACATAAAGAAATTCTCAGAATTGCCTTTATAAGAAATTCAAGAACCTCTATGAATATAATTGAAAAAAGAACCTCTTTGCAATTTATTTTTTTTAATTTTCAAACAAATTAGTTTAACTAACCATTAAAAAACTTATTTTCTGTTCATCAATACATACGTAACATGTTCTTGCAATTCATATCAATAATTCCAAAAGACAATGAGCTTAATTATAATTGGTAATATTTTTTGTTCTATCCATTAAATTCAGTTTGATAAACCTCTCAAAAAACAAATAAAAATACCTAAAGTTAAATAAAAAGATGAAAAACTAAAAAAATAAAATTTTATATGTAACTAAGCTATTATCACCCTCTTAAATCCAAAAAAAATAATTAGTAAAAAGTGCAATTATGATTTTTGCTTCCTGGATATTTAAAAATCTAAAGTTGAAGTATAATAAGAGACAAAAAGACAAAAGAAAACAAAAGCTTGAACTTGAAGTAAGTGAGACTAAAAATAGTAAAACTAAAGTTCATGAGGTATAATTATAAGAGACTCCTTGTAAAAAAAAAAAAAGTATAATAAGAGACAAAAAAGGCAAAAGAAAAAAAAAAAGTGAACCTGAAGTGCATTCACTGATTCCGAACCCACTTCTCGTAGCTTTAGCACAAAGCACCGAACCATTAATTCCAAGCAATATTCAAAACCAATATTTAATTAGTTTAATAGAATCGGACTTAATATATATAGTAAATTGTAGTTGTTGCTACGACTTTACATGTGAGGGTTACAAAAAGAAAAGAACCGAGAGAGAAAGTATGGTGTAATGCAAATAGAAGCAAGGTGTCTCTTTCTTAGGATGGGGTTGCATGAGATGTTAATTGGGTTCAGAACTAGTGGTTGTGAAACGTGAGCTGTTTTTTCTTTGTAAGTCATTTTTATTTTTTTCACAAGAATCAAACTTACGCTCTCTTGGTGTTGGAGTAGACTCAATACCAATGAGTTACAAACTTATTAGCTGTGCAACGTGAGTTTGGAGTGGAAAATTATAAAAAAAAAGGGGTTTCTGAGTAAGTGATGGAACTTGCGTTAAGTATGGAGTATTTGTTGAGACAAAACTGATGAAGAGGGTTTGGGGTGGAGCTGGTGGTTGTATGATGTATAAATTAATTATATGTTATATATACATGGATGCTAATTTACAAAGAAACGAAGTGGAAATTAAAATACGAAAAGAAAAGGAGGGGAGCCTGAAGACCGAGTGTAAAATGTGAATCTTGAACAGAGTTGGTAGTTTTACGAAGAAATCATTTTACAGAGAAATAGAAAAGAAAAGGGGTAGCGAATAATAATATAAAGAAGGCCTAATGATTTATATATATATATATATATAATCCAAGATAAATAGTCGGAGCTATTACGTTTTAATGGGAATAGTAGAGTACTGTTACTGTTCAGTATAGATGCCTACGTGCATGGTATTGTGGGAGAGGCAGATAATATCTGTTACTATCAAACTGTGCAATCATATATTTATCTGTTACACAGTAATAGTATAGTTTGGTGTGATTAATGAATTAGTAGAACAAGAACCATTTGGATAATATTGTATGAAGTGTAGTTACTGACACTGTCATCGGTCAAATAATTGTTCAACATGTATTTAGGATATTATGAATATATTGTCAAACGATTTTAATGATGACTAAGTAGTAAATTATAGTTTAAAGACTTGATTATAGATTTCTTTGATATTCGAGTATTGTATTTTAATAAATAGATGTCTCGGGATTTATACCGAACCGGTAGATCTCCGATTTTTTAAAAAATGTGGTAAAGAAACTTGCAGTGGTTCGTATTTGCCAAAATAGCTCTAATTCAGGTGAGTACTTTACATTTTTAACTCATTTTCATGGTAACACATATTTTGTATTTTTACTTCCATGAATTTCTAAAATATCAAATAATTTATATGATTCTTTGTTTTTATCAAAAACAACTATATAATTTGTTCATGCATGTGTGCCAATATGACTTTATCTGATATGTGCTTACTTTATTATTTGGAATTGTTTGTTACATGTGCAGTTACTTGAAATACATGAAAGTTACAAATTGCATGTTTATGCAATATTTGTATATTGGATATCTTTTTACATGAAATATTTAGAATTATTGGCATCGATTGTCTATGATCTGATTATATGATATTGCTGAACTCTTATTTGATATGTTCTCAAATATTGATGATGACGATATTGAAATACAAAGTATGGGATATCGAAAATGCTATTGAGTTAAATTGTTGTACAAGATCTGCATACGATTTCATATGTGTTGTTGCCTTACCTTGACCAGCAATGAAGTTGAAAGGTCTTCAAGCGTATCCTCCAAACTGCAAAGCAAACAAAATTAGAGGTCGAGAGTTGATCCCTGATGTCACTTCGATGCTCAAATCAGTAGACTATTTTAGCAGAGTTTTGAAAAGTTTTAAGTGGTGAAAAGCATATCTCTCATTAAGGTGATAGTGTCCATTTATAGGTGACATTAGATGATCAATTGTGATCTCAGGGAGAGATTTTCACATATTTTGAGTTTGAAAGAGATGATTCCTTTGATTTGATCCTTGTAACTGCAATGTTTGAATTAGTCATGTTGAACATATTGATTCTTTCTTTAGAATGTGGAATTTTTAGAAGATGGGTCTATTGAATTATGGGCTCTCGTCACATTAGGCCATGTGTGTCTTATTAGGCTTAATAGGCCTTAACCTATGTCACATCAATGGCATTTCACTCCTATCTTCGAGCCACTCAGAGGTAGGAGTTTTATTCATGATGCAAGATGATTCCTCTTTTAGGGACGTTATAATGTATTGTTATGGATCCAGGGATCAGATGTGATGTTTTGCAAGCATTTGTGGACTTCAAAGATGATTTCCCCACGCAGCAATCCGGTTATTATCCGTCGCATTTATTATTCGTTGGTTAATGAATTTTTTCTTGAGGTATTATATGAATGTTACTCGTACTAAGGTCGTTCATAATGCGGCCATTGGAATTCTAGCCGTTGACATGGGGATGCGTTATTGCGTCCTCATGTCGTAGCCCATCCTTCTGCGAGAGGACGGGCTACATGTGTAAGGCGCAGGACCCACTGGCCTCGCGCCTGACACATTAATCTTTTTTTTTTAAATCAAAATCTGACTGTTGGATCGTTTTGATCTAACAGTCAGATTTACTTTAACAGAAATTAAAATAAAATTATGTTAGTGAAAAATTGAGTAGGCGTCTCGCGGGATTCTTAAAGTAGTCAATGGGTTACGGATAAAAAAACTGAGGAATTAAGAACTAGAGACATTAATAAAATAACAATAAAAATACTAAACAAATATCCCGCGGAACGATTTCAAGAATCATAAGTTACGAGTAGCCTAATATGTTAGGTATTATCTGTTGCTTAAAACGTGT
>CAODLS010753721.1:0-10661 GCA_948243855.1 Flueggea neowawraea
GTCGTGGTGTCAGTTGCCTGGGGAGATTTATGCCAAGGATGGTGGTACCAATACTTCTCCTCTTAAACTTCTTATGTACAACAACTAAAAACGGCCAAGTTCCAGCTACCACTGAAACACACTTCGATCTACAAGTCCACAGCATAAAACAAACAAGCCTGAACAAAACCATATATGCATCTAAGTCAAATAATAATCTTTCAAAATCACCACAAGAAAAATATGTATTCAATATGCCCTATAATTGACAGTACAAATCATTATCCAACAAATGATACAGAGGTAATGATAATTGCAACCAAATAGTAAGAATTACATAATCATGTTTTGATGATATGGAATCAGGTTATACCTCCCGGCATGGACTTCAGCTCAGTTAAAGCACAAGATTCATTGGAAGGTGACCTGAAAACATTGATTGGCTCAGATAGGACTCAAAACAAAAGGCATCTACCTCCAATATGGTCTGAGGTCAGCATCCTATTCTCAGTGCTTTCAATTTTGGCCTCTAGATCATATTAATATCGATAATTTTAATCTTTTAATACGATAAAAGACTGTATGTATACTGTGTTTTGCAGAGAATTTTCCACAAAAAAACATTGAAACCAATGCATAAAACCTTAAACTGAATGCTAAGAAGTATTTGTCAAACAATGACCCTCAAATTCATTCCTTGTTAATTTTATATGTATATTTGAAATGCAGATTATGAGATTCTTTACAAATCCTCATAAGCCCACCATACTTGCACTGTCCCGTCCTGATCCGAAGAAAAATGTCACCACATTGCTTAAAGCTTTCGGGGAATGTCAGCGTCTTCGTGAGCTAGCCAATTTGGTAATGTCTGATTTTCATCCCCTAGTCTAACATCAAGAAGGTTTATAATGATTCTGAGTCAATTTGCATATTTTCCATATTCACCTTGCAGACACTAATACTTGGAAACAGAGACGACATTGAAGAAATGTCTGACAGCAGCTCAGTTGTTCTAACAACAGTCCTAAAGCTCATCGACAAGTATGATCTCTACGGTCAAGTTGCTTATCCAAAACATCACAAGCAATCAGAAGTTCCAGACATTTATCGTCTTGCCGCAAAGACAAAGGTACAACATTTTACTTTCTTATTGAGCTTGTCAATGGAGACCTCTCAATCTGTTTGATGGTAACCATACTGAGAACAATGATCACTCTGCCTTTATATATCTAAATAGCTACAATTTATCAACCTAGGTTTTTCCCCAATAGCTCAACTGCACCTTGAACATTTTGCTTTCTTCTTGCAACATTTACACTGCTACAATGATAATTCTAATGAATTTGTCTCTTGAAGGGAGTTTTCATTAATCCAGCTCTCGTAGAACCATTTGGTCTCACCATAATAGAGGTAAATTCCCAGTCCCATACTTGCAGCACAAAATCTGCAAATCTTTTAAAAAGAAAAGGCTGATATCAAGCTGTTCTGATAATGTAGGCTGCTGCTTATGGTTTACCAGTCGTTGCCACGAAGAATGGTGGACCAGTGGATATATTGAAGGTAACAAACAGATCCAAAATTTCACCAACCCTAGACTACAAGTCATTATATCAATTTAGAGCAGGAATATGGAATCTTGTTTGGTCTAGAGTCAAACCAAAAAGTTTTCTTTTTCCTTTAAATTTAGCCTTCTGCCACCCGCACAAACCACACACCTCATTCTAATAAACAAAGCACTAATCTTTTTTCAGGTACTGAACAATGGCCTCCTAGTTGATCCTCATGATCAGAAAGCTATAACTGAAGCACTTCTGAAGCTTGTAGCTGACAAAAATCAATGGGCGGAATGCCGGAAAAATGGCCTAAAAAACATCCACCACTTTCCATGGCCAGAACACTGCCGCAACTACCTTTCCCATGTTGAATACTGCCGAAACCGCCACCCAACAAACCGCCTTGAGATCACACCAAGCCCTGAAGAACCAATGAGTGACTCTCTAAAGGATGTGGAAGATTTATCTTTGAGGTTTTCCATAGAGGGAGATTTCAGGTTTAATGGAGAGTTGGATGCAGCAAGCAGACAGAAGAAACTCATTGAAGCTATCACCCAAACGGCTTCTAGCAACGGCAAGGCCAGTGTTACATACACACCAGGCAGAAGACAGATGCTGTTTGTCATAGCAGCGGATTGCTATGATTGTAATGGAGAATACACTGACACCTTCCAAGAAATTATAAAGAATGTCATGAAAGCAGCAGGTTTCAGTCTAGGCATGGGCAAGATAGGATTCGTGCTGTTAACTGGCTCAAGTTTACAAGAGACAACGGATGCATTAAAACGTTGTCCTGTTAATATAGAAGACTTTGATGCTATAATATGTACTAGTGGAAGTGAAATGCACTACCCATGGAAGGAGATGGTTGCTGATGTGGACTATGAAGCACACATAGAGTATAGGTGGCCTGGTGAAAATGTGAGGTCAATGATGATGAGGCTAGCTCGGATAGAAGATGGCGCTGAGAATGACATCATGGAGTTTGTAAAGGCAGGTGGTTCTAGGTTTTACACTTATTCTATCAAATCCGGAGCCAAGGTAAGATACTTCCATAATGACATTTCCAACCCCTCATAGTGATGTAAATAGGAAGTTCAACACTAGAAAATACTAGTTATATCCCTTGTAGTCTCATGTCTATAATCGTAATAAATGGCAGACTCGGAATGTTGGTGACCTACGTCAAAGACTCCACATGAGAGGTCTCCGATGCAACCTTGTCTACGTGCGCACAGCATCAAGGTTAAATGTGATCCCATTATTTGCATCAAGAAAACAAGCCCTAAGGTTAGATTCAGCTTTATAGAAAATCTTTTAGTTGGGCCGAATAGAAAATCAAGAGACAAAACGTGTAAATATTTGTATGTGTTATGCAGGTATCTTTCAGTTAAGTGGGGTATAGATCTTTCCAAAGTTGTTGTCTTTGTGGGGGAAAAGGGTGATACAGATCATGGAGAGCTTCTCAGCGGGATGCATAAGACACTTATTTTAAAAGGATCAGTAGAATATGGCAGTGAAAAGCAACTTCACAGTGGAGACAGTTTTAAAAGAGAGGATGCAGTCCCCCAAGAAAGCCCTAACATTGGCTTTGTGGAGAAAAACCATGATGCTCAGGATATATTAGCAGCTTTAGAAGCTCTTGGGATCAAGTGAACTCTACCCTTCCATTACTAATTAACTAATCTCCACTTTTGTGACAGTGATTCATGCAGATACTTTCACAGGCGATGCAAATGCAAAAATATACACTAATATACAACTACCATATTTCAGAAATGTATAAATTTCTACCTATATGGTAGTAGTATAATAACAATATCAAGAAATTACTTTTGGTACATGAACTGAGTCTTAAACATCATAGAGCGGCATTAAACAAAAGAAACCCTGTGCACAGATGTGATTCCAATGTGTACATATATTAGGCCGAGTTTGATGCAAAGTATAGATACTATCATAATTTCTTTAATGTTTCAAGGTAACAAACTTTTAGGTTTCCATGTGTATACTGATAAAGGAGAAATCCTAAGGTTTTCATCAGTTATCTTTCTTGATATATCCAAACCCCACTTCACGATATTAAGGTATCATCATGTGCCAGTTTTCCTTTAAATCAGTAATATATACAGCATCAATTAATTTCTTCTAATATTTTCATGTAAATCAACATACATTACCCATGATTAGTTCAATATTTCTCATCAGCCATGTCAGCGCCACCATGTATATTATAGCTACAATGTTAATTCTTGCAAGTACCTGAATGAAATCCTGTATTAAAGAATGCTGTTGATGTAATCCGTTCCGATTTCCACTCACCCAAGCTTCAAGCCCATCCAGTTATGATGATTGATGCCTGCTAATTTTCTATTTCTACCTTGTATTCCACTCCACAAGAACATTTAATCACATGAGAAATTCCCTGTATACAATGTGATTGGAACTGGGTATAAGATTAAAACTGGTTTAGAAAAGAAAAATATAAAACAAGATTTGAGTTGAAGTTGCGCCAATAGTGAAATTGGAATTCATAAACATAGCACATAATCCCACAAGTTTTCAGTAAAAAAGAAAACCCACAAGTTTAGACCTTTACTACTACAAGCAGGAGCAAAGCATTCTGAAATAAGGATTCTACTATATCTCACCCACCAAGGAGCATTCCCAATACAGAGCTTAGGCCACATCTTTCACATTATTTGAACAATAACTAAACGTATGTTGTTTGGAAAGTTGGTTTCTTCTCAACACCAAATGCTCTGTTATGTTATATGAAAGTTGTATGACCAAAATTTTACCTTAAGTTTCTCAATTTGATATTCAAGAGACTGCAGATACTCTGATTCCCCTGCTTTATCAGATAAAAGGGCTTTATATTCCTCTTCAAGTGTGTTAATATCCATTTTCAGCATCTCAGGCTACATCCAACAAGATACTTTTAGAGTTCATATATGAGAAATTAAATATAACAAGGACCAATAAAAAAATGGGGAAAAAGAGTAGGATTAGATTATCCACTCTCAAATAGCTGAGGCTACGGTAACAAAAAAAGAGAACTGCAGATAAATAATTTATAGACTAATGCAATAATTTTATAGTGTATAAAAGGACAAATTGACAAAGCAACGTACTGTTCCAAGTAGGAATTAGGAACTAAACTTACAATCTTTCCTCAAGTACTTTACATGCTCAATGGACTTCTTCATCTGCAATGATACAATAAAAGAACCCATTCCATTTAAGAGATCCACACTTTGCTACCATCTCTATATGTGTCGTTTAAACTATATGAATTACAGTTTATATTCCTCCTATCCTTCCCTGATTATTTCTCTTTGACCTCACATGTCTGGAAAAGAAGAAGGTAGGCACAACCATCATATGGATAACATACTAAACATTCTAATAGAAGTTCCGTGCAAAAAGTCTTTTACAATTAGACAACATAGCTTAGAAAGAACAAATTGAAACGTAATATCACCATTAAATTAAGTGAAATCTTAGTTCTCAAAAAATAATTTATTAATTTTCATTCTTATTTTCTTGGTTGCTAAAACGGATTTTCATATACTAAACTTGAATACTAGATGATTTGAAAGTACTTAACAAATCATGCAACTAAATTGAATCTTGTGAAGCTTAAAATTGTCCAGATGTTACTTGATGAGTTTCCAGTCCTTGCAGTCAGCCAAACACGTAACCAAATAGATTTTTCAATTGAACATTTTGAAAAATAAGGATTTGAGGTATTTATTGAAAAAAAGATCAATTGTGGTTATGCACTTAAAAGAGATTTCAATTTTCAATCATCAATTAACTAAAATGGAAGTGTTGTAAAATATTACAAAAAAATTATATGGTGAAGATTCCGGTCAAAATGAGTGACCTTGAGGTTCTCTGAAACAAGTTTGGATTTCATTTTGGCAACTTCGTCCATCTTTGCTCTGGCAGAGTTCAATTTGGCCTCTAAGTTCTCCCTCATGTCATTATCCTGTCATTCCAAGAGTTAAAGTCACTTCAAATTTGCATCTCTTAATCTTGCTTCACCGAGGGATGGAGGATGTATTACCAGATTGCTAATGACATGGGAGTCATTAATGGCAAAATCTGCAAAAAGCCAGAGCAATTTAAATGAAAATTTTAAGAGCTATACACCAGATTCCGCTATTGTTTGAAAAATCTCAATGGCTTGCATATAATTTTAATGAGCAATAGATCATCAAAAAGGATCACTAAGATTGGGCCCCGACAGATGATACAGAATATAACTGAAAGTTTATTCAAAATGTTAACAAACACTTCATTTCTGGAAGGGTCAGTTAAACTGTCCCACCTTCAATTTCAGCTGCTTTATCATGAACAGTTCCTGTCACCTGCATCATTTATTGTTAGTGCTAATAACAATAATAATGTCCACTTATATATACCTTAAGCTCCTATGGTAAGCAGACTATGTGTGAACTGATTGAAAAAAGATCCCCAGAAAGGACTAATGTGTTATATATTGAAGCAGGCCTTTGAACTATCTCTGTTCTAGCATTTATCCTACATGCAACTTTCAGGATATGTCTTTCAACATGTGTGAAAAAAGAAGCAAATGAAACCTCAAGAGAACCGCAAGATGTATGCATCTTCAATGCAATAGAATTCCTTACTACAGAATCATCCATTAATAAATTTTATTGGCCAGTAAACCTCAAAGGGAAAAAAACGAAGAAAAATTCTAACTCTAACCCACAAACACCCGAAAACCTAAATGTATAATCTAAAACAAACACAAGCAGACATGCTTGCACTTGACAAAGAGCATATAAAAAATGGGAATACAATAACAACTACTCATAAGTGGGTCAAACATTTCAAAGATGATGAGATGTGCTGATTCGCAATTTAGCCTGCTATGTAAAAATCTTTGAAAAAGAGACGAGAAGACAGCGAATCAATTTTCCAGTCTTTACAACCTTAGCCACTAAAATCTAAATCCGCAGACAAAGATTAGCTGAAAGTCTGATCTTAAAGGAAGAAAGACCAAAAAATAAGGTAAAATGAGAGAATAACTCTTGATGGAAGTCATTTTTTTAACTTTTTTGCAAATTTTACTAATCTAATTGCAGTAGGCAATGATGCCTGTAGTTGGGAGTTCAATAAATATGATGCTAAGGAACTAGGCAAGAGTGTATACAAAAACCACCATTTCATGCATCTGATATCCTGACAAGAGATGTATGTACCCTCTGCTGCCAATAAATTTCCTCACCACGACTTTATATACTGCCTACAACTAAATATGATGCAAATTATTAAAAAAAGAAAACAGAAATGGTGTAACAATGTCCACAACTTAAGCCATATGGACCATTAATGGGTTTCATACATCACCAAAAGCATTTTAAATCATGCAACATGAATCCCATTCCTGATTTTCTTGCCCAAGATGGAGTTATTTCCCTTTTTCTGAAACAATGTAAAAGAAAATTCATCAGAGCTGTTGTCTATACATTCCTCACGCCTTCATTTGTGCTTAGGAAAATAATTTTTCAACCATAGGAATCACAGTGGTATATGAGGTGAAAAATGTCAATTTTTTGTGCCTGTGAGAAAGCAAGATCAGCAATGAATTACCAATCCGTAATCTCCCAAATCTCGCCTCGTTTTTTGGGAATTCAACCAATCCTGCCAAAAGAATGATGCAAACCATTACGTACTGGTGAAAAGAAATTTTGTTTCAATTGGAAAAAATATTATACTGTACTGAAAGGAAAAAGGTGGAAATAAAAAAGACATCTCATTTAAATAGAAGAGTAAAAATCCCAGAAGATGTTTCCGCTTCCTTTTCCAATTGAGGAGGTAACAAAAAAGACACTAACATATCACACCAAAAGACTCCAATTTCTTTCAGAAGTAAATAAATAATTCAATCATCAATGACCATTATATGTAATACCCCGTCCGTTTCTGACGTGTCTTCTGTAGCGTTTTGATCAGTCCCAATTTCTTCCGATCGATTTTTCGTCCTAGCATTTGGAGTTTGAGGATGTTGAAAATGTGAATTTGTCAAAATGTTTAGAGTTAAGTTGATCTTGGTTCGATCTTGAATAATTAGAGTATTGAGTGGTTGATTAATGATTTTGGAAAGGAGTTACTCGAGTAAGATGAGAGTGTTGCTTGAGTGAAATGACTAATGGATTACTCGAGTAAGCAGTTGGTGTTACTCGAGTGAGACAAGGCCTATGTTACTCTAGTAAGAGATCTTATTACTCGAGTAAGTCGAACCTTAGATGAATTTCTGGAAAAATCTTACTCGAGTAAGAAGAGGTGTTACTCGAGTAAGAGGGGTGTTACTCGAGTAAGGTTGGGTTGTCAGTCGAGTGAGCTATGCAGTTTGGCTGAACGACTCGTCGTTTTGGGCAGGGGTCTATATATACCCCCACCTGACTCTTTCGGCCTTTCACTCCCATTTCTCACTCAAATCACTCCCATTCGCTCCGAAATCATTTCCAGTTGTTCTCCATCCATCCTAGTAGTCTCTTAAGGTAAGATTGTGTTTCCATACCTCACATTTCATCATTTATTGAAGTTTGTTCATATTAGGGTTTTGGGTAGAATGTTCATATGTTCTTTTCTGAGATGCTTCTGTTATAAGGATGGTTTGGGGTTGTTAGATAGTTCTTTTGGGTGTCTAAAAACCCTTAGATTTGGCTTGTAATTATAAGTATTAAGGATTTTCATAAATGGGTTTGGTCATCTCATTTTTGGTCAATTTTCGGATGATTTCGAGTTGTTATGATGGATCCAATCATAGATTGATGTTCAGGAGGTTGATTATGATCTATATGAGTGTTTAGACATGATTTCTATCGTTGGAATTGAGTGGATCGAATTCTGAAAAATTCTTGGCAAGTGTGTTACTCGAGTAAGCCTTTCGTGTCACTCGAGTAAGCCATAGCTTCGGATTACTCGAGTGAGCAATTGTGTTACTCGAGTAATCCATGCTTTGGATTACTCGAGTAAGCACCAAATATTACTCAAGTAAGCTATGGGTCTGAGGGACCAAAGCTGTAATTTTCATATTTTGGTGATTTCTAAGAGTTAGGAGTCTAATTTAGAGATTTTAACTACTTAGAGGACTAGTAAGACCCTTTGAGGACTAATTGGTAAATTATGAAATGTTTGAGGACAAAAGTGTAATTTTACAAAGATCGGGGACATAACTGTAATTTTACAAGATGTTTGATTTTGGAGGCTAGAGCGTTTGATCTTCATCCGAGATGGCTTTCTTTGAGTCTGTGTCAACATATGCATACCATGCATTCAGTATTGTCATAGTACCATAGTTTGACAATTGTCATGTAATAATTGTTTCAGCTTCGTATCCTGGTCAGCGAGGTTAGCCGACCCCGGTGGTACGAGATTGAGCCGTTCAACGTGGATTTTTCAGGTGAGTGAAATGACATATTCAGACACACAAACTGTTCTTTTAAACCTATATTATTTTTGCTGTGTCAGAACCTTTACATGAAATTTGAAAATTTCTATAGGATCGGTAAATTCTAAACTGAAGTGATGTGAAAACCTCTGTTGTGTAAATTAAATTTTGATCTGAGAATTTTTTTATGGTTTTGAAAATAAATATTATGTTTTAATATTTATTTTTAATTTCAATAACATGCATTCTGTTATGGATTTCAAAATACATTTTGAATGGAAATTATTCTTTCGGGATTTGAGAATGTCTTCAAGACAAATGATTTGTTCTGAAATAAATATATTTTCTATGTTGAGTATTCTGTTCTGAAATAAATAAACAAATTTTCTGTAGCAAGTATTCTGTCTGTAAATAAGTGTATTTCGGTATAAATACTCTGTTCAGTAGTTTGAATATTTTTGAATAAATATTCGCACATGTTTTCTGTAAAATGTTCGATATGGGACACCTTTTGTTACAGGGTCAAACGTAACATTTGGTATACCAATGCGAAGACTTAGCTATCAGGGTTGATGGTAGCATGCAGTTCCCAGGGTAGGTGGTAACCCATGTGTAGCGCAACACACATGACTATTCTCGAGTGGAAGGAGTCCATGTTTGATATTCTGTAGTGGCGATGGTCCACATATGAGTTATTCATTGGTTATGGTTCACCTTTAACTCTTGTCTGACAGGTTCTAGTCCCATATCTAATTGTTTTGGTATTTGGAATGTTGGTTGGATCCCAACTTCTGTGAGTCTATGTTGTTGCTCATTTTCCCGTGGTGTGTTGTTTTGGGAGCCTGTTGAGGCATATCTAGCTGAAGCACGGGGACTACAATGCTCGCGGATGTGTTGTGATCAGTATCTTCTCTGTTGCAGCCTTCAGACCCTTAGGGTGGACGAAGAGCACTATTTAGAGACCCTAAGGTTGTCAGCTGTTAGCCCTTTCGAGTCGGGTACTTTTATGAACTCTTAAGGTTGCTAAATTATTCTGATATGATCTAGTCAGCACAATTCTAATGTAGTTCTAGAATATGATCAGTGATCATCAGCTCTGTTTATTATTTTGACATGATATTTGAAATACATGATTTTGACTTTGAAATGACTCATCAATTTTGGCTTTAAAAAGATTAAGTAGTCTTTTTGAAAGTGTCTTGGTACCTCTTACTGAAAATGATTTCAGCAATCTCCCTAAAATTGTCTTAACAATTATTTTCTATAAATGTTTGAGAAAATATTGTGAAAGAAAGTATTTAACTAATTTATATTCTGAAACTAAGTCTCTGTTGAGCAAAGTATTTGCAAATCTGTCTGACTCTGGTCTTCATTGAGTGTGAATAATTTCAAAACTGATTTCAAAGCTATGATACTATATCTACTGTGTATACGTATGTACATCTATATTTGCATGTGAAGTTTTCTAAACTTTTTCAAAATGTCTTTGTGAGGCACGTATGAGGCAATCTAGAGTGTTGTTTCCTCACTAGGGATTCTTACACCTTTCTTTTTTGTCTATTCTCTGTACTCCTATTTTCAGGTGATTTTGGTTGATTGCAGACTATTGGCATTCAACGTTTGGTGAGGCACTCCGGAGATTTAGTCGGTGCCCTTTTGTTCGGGCTCAGTATATATTTTGTTAGTTACTCCATACTGAA
>CAODLS010753958.1:0-14278 GCA_948243855.1 Flueggea neowawraea
ATTTCCTCTGAGAATTTTGATGGTTTCTAAAAATAAATATTATGTTTTAATATTTATTATAATCTCGGTAAATAACCTTCTGTTATGGATTTCAAGATATACTCCGTAGAAAATGTTCTTTTTGGATTTAAGAATATTTTCGGAAACAAATATTTTTTTTCTGAAATAAGTGAAGTTTTTGGACTAAGTATTATGTTCTAAAGTAAATAAATGTATTTCTATAGTAAATTCTATGCTCTGGAAAAATAAGTATATTTTTTGTATAGATACTATGTCAGTGCTTTGAAATATTTTTGGAATAAATATTTTGATATGTTTTGGGCAAAACGTTCTGATATGGGACACCTAGCTACGGGTACGTATCATTTGGTATACCAATGATCTGGCAAAGTCATAGTTATCGGGGTAAAAGGGTAGTCGTGTATCCGACCAGATACATGCTTTATTCTGTCTAGTGGCGGAGTCCACATTATTATTCTATCGGTTCTGATCCCATTGAGTTTTGAAACTATACTCTGAAAATATTTTTGGAATTTCTCTCTGAAAATATTTACGAAATTTTTGTCTGATAATATTTATGAAATTTCTATCTGAAAATATTTTGAAATTTTCTCTCTGAAAATATTAATGTAATTTCTGTCTGAAAATATTTATGAAATTTTACTCTATTTTGTATGGTGGCAGAGTCCACATTATTATTCTGTTTGTTCTGGTCTCAATGAGTTTTGAAACTATACTCTGAAAATATTTATGGAATTTCTGTCTGAAAATATTTTAGTAATTTCTGTCTGAAAATACTTATGAAATCTCTCTCTGAAAATATTTTAGAATTTCTCTCTGAAAATATTTTGGAAAAATAAAGATGAGTTTTGGTAAATATTTTGAAAGGAAATATTTTTTGCTATTTCATACTCTGAAAACTAAATAATTTATCCGAGATAATTATTTAGCTAATATGTACGACTCTCTGTTGTCTGCCTTGTTTTCGAAGGATTTTGAAATGATTTTTAGAAATACTATTATTTAGTATATAGTGTGTATACTTATGTACATTTATATTTGCATGTGGTATTTTTAAAGAGTTTTCAAAACTGTTTTTGTGATGCCCGGATCCGTTCTGGAGTATTATCTTTCACTGGGTTCTTACCCCTTCTTTTCCGTTGTTTCTTTTTACTTCATCTTTTAGGTGTTCTTAATAGCGGTCGTTCAATCTTCCGCGCTCAGTGAGGTACCCTTATCAATAGTGAATGCCCTATTGTTTGGGCCTGACTTTCAATTATGTGTTAGATGCTTCATACCGAGTAGTGGGTTATGAATTTGTATATGATAATAAAATGGTTAAATTGTTTTTAATTATAATTAATTGTTCAGTATTTTGATAATATGGCTACATATATTTAGGATTCGAGAATATTATTTCTTTAAAGCTTATTATTTGTAAAACATTTTAATATGATTAATAAGACAGTTATTAATAAATGGTATTTGGGTAGTATATTTATGTTCTCTGATGCTTGTGCGAGATGAACTGGACTCCCAGAAACGGTTCACCTTGTACGGCGGTCATAGTTCGAAAACGGGTCGTGATAGATGAAGTTGGGTAGTCGACTAACCAAGAACAAAGAAGTTAATCTGAAGCTAGTAGTCGACCTGTGACTTGAGTAGTCGACTGGTAGAAACTGTCAACATAAAAAAAAATGCTTCATGATTGATTTCCAATGGGTCTTTATACTATTCCAACGGTTAAATCAACTTCAAGAGTGTCTCAAACACTATAAATAGAGGCTTGAAGGACATAAGAAAGCACCTAACTCCTTGATACAATAATTCTTCTTTTGGTGCTCAAAATTAGTCTTGTTTGTGGGCATTTTTGCTTTATTCACTTATACCAAAATCCCACCACATTGTTTCTCTTTATAAACATTTTGGGTTAGGGTAAGGTTTGTTGTTAGCCTTGAAAACGACATTGTAAAGGCTTTAGAGGTGTGAGCCTAGACAGAAATCAACCTTGGGTTAGCCTTAAAGGTGTGAGCCGAAATCAACCTTGAGTGCTAGACTTTAGAGGTGTGAGCCAGGAATCAACGTTGAGAGATTTTAGCATATTATATCTTAAAGTAAGAAATAATCCTGTTAAGATGTGGATTAAGATTAGATGGCAAGATGCATCGTAACCGAAGCTTCTGTGTGATGTTGACAATGTTATATAAACATGCACTTCTCCAAAGGCATGAAAGAATATCACAACACATGATCATACCATGTGTGCTACATACACAACCGTAGGGATGGAAAATATTAATAAACAATCTCACTTTTCCTAGTTTGAGACTCTGTCGTGAACATGTGATTTTCGATACTACCTACCCTTATAACTCTTAACACATTCAAAACGTATAGTTGAGTTTGGCTACCTTAGCTTCGCATTAATGGTCATGGTTGATTCGACCAAGCGTGTCAAGCTGAGCAAGTAAACTTGGCTATGTGAATTATTTGTTGTAAGAGGGAAGTTCGTTTCTAAACGCATTCGTACTAGTCTCAAAAGTTTGCTTAGCGTGATCTCATATTGTATGTCACGTGATATGTAAACTTTGAGTAACGCTTTCGTGAGATCGAAAAATTCGAAAGTAGCGATTGTGTGGTTACGAACTAGGGGAATGCATATGTTTTCCAGCAGTCTGTGCTACTGTTGCATACACTTTGGTAGAATGGAAATGTTATGCAAGAGACGCCTTCTAGCAAGATTGGGTTAAGAGTTGTTATATACCCTAATAGGTGTATAGCAATTATATTATCATCGTATGTTGGTCGTGCGGTCTATTTGCCTATATGACATGAGATCTTTATCATGATTAGTATTAGTTCCATCATGATCCATGATGAGTTATAGTTTCGTCATGTGCAAGTGGGAGATGTTGGAAACAACGGTTCACTCATGACTAATGAACCGAACCCGGTCGGTCAAGATGTGAACCGGGGCTGTGGACAGAGACCAATTGACAACCCCGATTGAGTTAGGTCTGAGATAGACTCATAGCCCATTAGGCCTAAGGTCACTATTATAAATAGTAATGAAAGAATGAAAATTTCATTCTTTCATTCCCACCAACAAATACCTCTCAAAAAGAGAGAGAGAGAGAGAGAGAGAGAGGAAATAGAGATGTCGGTATCTCTCACTGAGAAAAAGAAGAAGCCGTTCTTCGTCGTCCCCACCAAGTCATGCACAAATCCGCATGGCATCTAGACTACGAAATAACTGAGCACTCTCGTTGACAACTCAATCGTGGTTTGCTCGTCAGACCAACATCGAATCTGATCCTGCTCCACTGCTTCTTTCGTTGGAGTTCAAGTTAGTAAGTCGAGCCTACACATTATACTATTTATTAGTTAAACCGGTGTAGGATTCCTTCAGATACCTTTGAAGACCATATGAATTAAGTCAAATTTCTTCTAAAAAAATTAAAAACTCTTTTTCTGGAGACCTTTGGAGACTTTCGAATACCTTCGAACACCTTTGGACTTCTAGAGACTTTTAGAGACCATTTTATACTTTCTAAGAAAATCATATTATTTCTCGATTGGGATTTATTTTTTCACGAAAAAAATTAATTTATCTCAAAAATATCAGAATTTATCGTGAAAATATCTCAATTTCTCGTTCAATTAAAAATCTGTTATTTTTATAAGATATTTCAATCGTATTTTTATTTGAATATGTATTTGGTGTGTGTCTAAAAATCAATTTCTGTATTTATTTTTAGTATAAATGTGAGATTTTCCCTATGCAATTGGTAGAAAAAGCAAAATAATTAGAACAATTCATGCTAATTTTTTTCCCGAAAACAGAGTAAACAAAAAAAAGGGATAGTGACTGACAGAATGTTCACGAAAACAAAAAATCAATCCAATAAAGATAAATGTAAAAGAAAACTCTTTATTTATGGAAAACATAGTTGAATATCTTATTTTGTAAATATTTTTCACTTTTTGGTCTAGAGATGATTTTCCTAAGAATATGTACAACAACCTCCTTAACAGTACGCCTTGGCCAAAAATAAAGAGTTAGTTATGAAAAATTTGCTCTAACAATTTTTTAATAGCAATACTAACAGTTTCTTTATATTAGCTCCTTATAATATTATATTTAAGGAAAGACTCCCCTCTATTTTAATTAAAATTGTCTAGCAATGCTCGTTAACATCCTCCTTGAATTAATATATTTTAATCTAATTTTGCGCTTAATTTGAACTAGAACTTGTATAATACTATTTATTTTATTCTTTATTTGACTATTTTATTAATAAATCAAATAGGGAGCATTAAGGAGTGAATAAATTTTTTTCATTTTTGAAGAGGTATTGTAATATTTTTTAAAAACTTTATTTGATTTATTAATAAAATATTAAATTAGTGAGTTGAATAATAAGTACTCTTAGAGTGATTTCAAATTTTAAGATGAAAATTGAGATAAAATATAATATTTTAGGTTGAATATTAAGGAGTATTATTGAACATGCTCTTATTGCTTAATAAAAAGAAAAAAAAGGCTCCTATCTATATTTTATAGTTTTTCTATTTCCAATTGGTTCTTTCATTACCACTTGGAGCCACTTTTTGAAAAATTTTGTGACTCTTTTAATAAATAAATAGATGTAAAAAGTGGAATAAGGCGTATAGGTGAGGAATGTTCACAAAGAAAAATGGAATTGTTGTTAGATAGTATATAAATTTCTAGAATGGTTAAAATAAAGAGTTCAATTAATTATTTATAAAAATAACTACTTTGGAAGATTTTAGCAACAACAATATATTTCGTCTCATAAAGCATTTTCTTTTTTGAAATTCAAACCTTTCCTTCTTTTTTTTTTTTAATTATCAAGTAGAGGAGCCCACGACTATCAGTAGTAATATATTTTTATTGGGCGTAACTTTACAAGTATTACTCTTTGCTGCAGAATGTTCAAAGAGTCATAATTGAACACGGTGAGATGGCCGAGTCTCTTCACCGCAGCTCCCATCAGAAGCCAACGGACTTGCAAACTATCAACCATACTCTAATGTTTGACCCAAGCCCAGTTGTTTTAAAGACAACAACCCGCTCCCCCTTGAAACTCAAACCCAGGATCAAGTGAATATGAAACCGCTCCCACTTTGCTAAGTTATCTCCTGAGAGGTCGAACCTCGCCTTTTAACATTCCTTTTAGCATATAAAGTTCGCTGAGGTTTTAATTGACAACCAAACACGAACCAATCAATTTGTAGTAAAGAAAAATTCGGTTTCTTTGAGTTAGAGATATGCCTTCAAATAACAGTACAGGTCAATATCTGACGAAATAAATTTTATCCAAGCCCATGTGTTATTTGGTGTTTCTACACAGACAATATCAAGTTATACAACTCATAATAATAAGAAATGGAGAAGTCAAAACAAATGTGAAATTCCAACAACAAAACAAGGAAAAACCAAATTCAGAAGAATGTTAAAAGAAGTGTAAAAGCAAAGGCAGCAAAGAATGCTGCTTTAGCAGAAGTAGCTGCAATCCCTGAAGCTCCATTACCATTGTCCCCTGTTGTTGGGCTAGCTGCAAACCCTCCTGGTGCCATACCACCTATTTGCAATTTTAGTTGTTTTTAGTTACACATCACAAAATTAATTTCACAATAAAACTTGAATCTAAGTTTAATATGGGTGTGTCAACAAAATATTGAAATTGTATATTCGCTATTAGTATTATATTATATTTTTATTTATTTTTATTATAAAATCAATTTTTTTGCAATCTACCTTCCCAAAATAATTCAATAAACAAACTCATATTTTTTCAATAAACGAACATTCGCAAACTAATTGAATACCTGCTGACGTTGGAGCCATTCCTGGTGAGTTTGATATAGGGCCTTGTACTGGGTATCCAAGAACTGCAGTATACATGATAATTTAAGTCAATTTGGTGGATGACAAAATTTAATTCGGTGAATTTAGTCTAGTGATTAAAAATTATTCGAAGTTAAAAATTCACAATATTTTCAATAATTTGAAATAATAAAATAAAAAAAAGTATGTTTAAATTTATGTTCTGAATAATTTAATTAAAATGATTGATTATTTTTTTCTCAAAATAATAATCCATATAGATTAAAAAGGTAATTTAATTAAAATGATTGATTAATTTTTTCTCAAAATAATAATCCATATATTAGTACTTGATTTTTTTTAAAAAAGGACTCATAAAATAGAGTTAATGTAATTTATCGAAAAAAGCGTTTAATAAATAAAAAAATTAATATAATATCACATACTTTAAAAAAAAAGAAATTAATTGTATAATTTGAAACCTATCAATTTGGGATGCACAAGTGTATTAAAAAATGCTATATTATATGCTCAACATTATTTAATATAGAGTGTGTTTTAAAATATGAGGTATATTACATTACTCAAAATGTATTTTGGACAAGTTTTGTATGTTTGTTTAAGTGGAGATGTGGCTTACATATTAGTTAAAACATAAAACTTTTACATTTTTTTTAATTTTTTATCCTTAGTTAAGTAACAATTTTACTATAATTTTATTTTTTGAGTGCTTATAATTTTATTTTTAGTTTTGTACATAAAAAAATAATTTCCTAGGGACAAAATAGGAAATGTAATAAATTTTTCATCTACCACTATATATCTATCAAAACACAATTTACTTCTTCAATCTATTTACTTTTTCAATCTACAACTCACTTTACCTAAAACAGACACTCATATTATAAATTTTACAAATATATTAATTTCTATATTTTAAATTAAACTCTAAAGATTTAGAATTTTTTTATCACTTACTACTTTCTAACCATAAAAAATAAACACAAGCGAGATTTACTTATTTGGTTGGTGTTGTAGTAAATGTTTACTTGGTCAGAGTTACATTTAACAACACAAACCAAGCTCAATAACTGCCGCCAAATTTGAGGGCCCTTAGTAATGCATCTGACAGTGGTGGGATTGGGTTTTACAAAGATAAGGTTGGATAGGGCATTGATGATTCTCACCCGTCCAACCACCTTACCCATTTCTTCTCGAACGTTATGGGACTTGTGAGTTTTGCCTTCACTTGATTTATTGCAACCATTTTTTTCTCAGTGAAAAAAAAGAGACAAGTCTTTATAGATTTAGTGGGTACTTTGATTTAAAAAATGTTTTTTATGAGTTATTTTATTTATTTTTATTAAAAATTAAATTATCGATATTATAAAATTAAATATTACTCTGATTTCGATGAGTTAGGAATCTATAGGTGAAAAAATAACAAATTTAGATACCATGGAAACAAGAAAAACGAATATAGTGGGTATAAAGTTTTAACCAACAAATCGGCTACTGTCATTTCGTATTAATTGCTGGATTGAATAGCATAAAAGAACCTCAACCCAGTATTCCTTGACACATAATTAGTTGTCTGATAATAAAGGTTGTCTGTAAACTTGAAGAAACAGAGAAAAAATAAATAAATTAATTAATCATGCAATTACGGTTCAGACAATTTTGTTCATATCTCAAGTTAGTTTAAGCAATTGTTTGCCAAATAAATTTGGAGATCTTAAAAATAGAATCAAATCATTTTCATATTAAATTTATTTATTTTTTATAATGCAAATCAAAGGGTGTATCATTATGCAATTTCTTCCCAAATTCAACTTGATTTTTTTCTTCTTAAAACAAAAAATGATTTCAATCTAGACTTTAATCCTCGTCGATTTAAGCCCTTTCATAAAAGGAAATCTCTAAATAAATGTAACATTAAACTGAAACAGCATAAGACTATTACCAAAAAACAAAAGAATATAGTAAAAGAAAACAGAATGGAAATACTTACGAGCACAATTACTGACGTCAGGAGTTTTGACTTTACAAACAGAAGGAAGCTTGAGAGCTCTCTTGAGATCAATACTGACCCCAAAAGAGTTGGTAGTGTTTCCAAACAGCACGCACAAGCATTGAGGGCTGCTGCTCAC
Organism: Flueggea neowawraea; assembly: GCA_948243855.1. NCBI lineage: Eukaryota > Viridiplantae > Streptophyta > Magnoliopsida > Malpighiales > Phyllanthaceae > Flueggea > Flueggea neowawraea. The sequence goes on from CAODLS010753958.1 coordinate 8,002, forward strand.
GACCCCTGCCAGCTCCGGACAACAACTTGCCTCCGGAACCGTCAGGTTACTGTTTTCAGTCACGTACGACAAGCAGTCATACATGGTAAACAGTTTGTTCGTACACTCATCTCCGGCTGGGCCGGGAGCTGCAGCCGTCGGCCCGTATGATGGCAAGGGTCCTGGTGATGATGGGCCTTGGCCCATGTAAGAAGCCGGTGCCGGTGCCGGTGCCTGTCCGGACACTGCCCCGAAGGAAATGATTGCGATGGCGGCAATTATCAGGGGAACGCTGTTGGCTCGGTGGTTAGACATGTTTTTATTTTTGGTTTGCTGTTTTGGAGTGTAATGTAGTTGTTGGGTGTTGAGAGTGACTGAAGGAATGGTTTCGAATTTTGGAGCTTCAAGTTTGTAAATTGAGGTGGACTTTGGGAGCTATAAATGAGGAGGTGAGTGAAGTTGGGGGAGTGGGTTGTGGTTGGGGAAATGCGGTTTGAGTATTTGCTAGCTGATATGCAATAAATATGCAACGACCACTCAACGTCTTGTTTCTATGTGCATACTTCACCGTCCTAATGTTACTCATGTTGATAGTTCAAGGCATTTGTTTGTAATTTAGTACAATTCTTTTTTCTTGGTAAGTCCTTTTACTTGCTTTTTATAATCAAACCATATAAGTCTATTGATCATTTAATATAATTTTTGATCTTTTCAATAATATTTGTATTTATATATGATCTCCACGCTGCTAAATTAATTAATAAGCAATACTAGTGGCATGATTAGAGTCAAAGTTTATTTGATTTTATTTAAATTAAATTGAAAAAATCGCACCTTGGAAGATATCTTACTAATTAATCTAACATAAATAATTCTACAATCTTTCTTCAGTTGAGGGAATTTTCTTTGACTGGAAATAAGATTCATCATGCTCTGTCGATACTCTCTATGTTTCTTCTTTTTGTTTCTACCGATTTCATTTGTTAGATGAAGTTTTTTTCCTTTAAAAAAAAGAATGAACTACAAGTCGTGGATATTCTGTTTTAGTTAATTGTATTGTTTGTGATAATATAAGAGATAACATGAAGCTTTCAAGGGGAATTTTTAAGATTAAATGCTGATTAAACTTTGGAAACAATAAACATTGAGGTAGAACATAGCTTTCATGTCATATTGTTACAAGAAAACGGGAAATCTTGATCTGAGTTATATACAACCTGGCAAAAGCTAAACAAATAAGCTTTCGCCATAAGAAATGCAACAATTGATTTCTATATTGTACAATCCAAACCTTCCCATGACAAACCTCATGCTTGCTTCCATCTTTTGTTGAGTACTAATTAACTTTCAAGACTTAGAATTGATATATTGATTAGCACATTGAATTGATATACTATTTCTTTACTGTACAATTTATTCAATATATTACGATTTACTGCTTGATTATTATATATGCTCACTCTCAATCCAAAAATACAAACACCAAAAAATAATACTTTAATTGTGATTCTAGTAGATTCAATTTGTTTTCCTTTAATTAATCTTTTAATTTATCAATGAATTTATAGCTCATGAGTCTAACTCTAACGTAAAAAAATTGACTATATCATTTCATTGAGTGTATAGAGGACTGGTGGAAATGTGAATGCATGTGTTGTTTCTCTTCCTATTTGGAAGTTGGAAGTTGCATGATAGCCTTGAAGAATGAATTGTTAGATTAAGCATTTATGAAAGTGTTGCAATTAATAGACAAAATGAAATCAACTTTCCAAATAAACTCATCACATGTTCACATGTTGAAGATGTCTCCACCCACAAAAAACGGCTGCAGCTGTAAATACCTACTTCATTCAAATATTCATATTAGTGTAAATGACAAAGTTATGTGAGTCAGACGGAATCGGCTGACTCCATTGGTTGTTTGGCCAAACTCTCAGGATACTTCATCATCTCCACTTATTTTGTTTTATTTCTCATCTCTTTATTCTAAAATCGATGTATTTGGCCAAATTTTGACTTCATGATTGATTAGTGCGGCTAAAGTTTCATCATTCATGGCTTTCCCTAAAAGGGCCAAAAACAAGTTTCATGGCTTCCATCTATAGTCAAAATATTTAGGCGAATTGAAGTGATTTTTCTCGAGGTTAATGGCGAATGCATTAATGATTGTTTACAACATTCTCTTTTTTGTTACAACATTAAAGGCATTTTGGTATTGGTGGACTTGATTTTAGGTATACTTTACTTACCTTTTTAAGTCGAGTATGCAAAATTAGCATTAAGAAGTAGCTTGAAACAAAGAGCTAGTTCAAATGTTCACCATGAATAAATTTTGCCTACATATAAAAGGATAGAAGTCCGGATTTTAGATAAGATATTTGTCTAATTTGAAGAATAATCACTATCATTTAATCTAGAAAAATAAAAAATAATATTGTAATATTTTTTGGACTAAAATATTGATTGATCAAAATAAGATTGGCATGGTGAATTCTATAGTGGTCCTTGAGAATTGGGAAATTCTCCAAACCAGTCTCTACTAATTTTTTTAGCGTGTCACATCATATCTATTGATGTAACACATAATCCTGTTATTATTTAAAATTTTAAGACTATTTTACTCTCATTAGTCTAATCTCTCTCCTTTCTCTTCCATCTCTCTCTTCTCTCTCCTCCCATCCTTCTCTCATCTTTCTACCACCACCACCATTACATCAAAACGATACGATGTACTACCATTCAAAATCCACAAAACCTAGCCACTTTCAAAACGTAGTATGAATAAAAAAAGGATTGAAAACTTCACTTTATGTATACACTCACATTATCATTTATCCAAATTTGAAAACCCAGTGCAAAAATCGTCACCCCTATGGGCAGATCTAAGGGGTCTAACATGGTCCCGTGGCCCCGCCTGATTCCGTGGTCTCTTAAAATATAATACATATAAATGATTTATTTATAGTTTACTTATGATTTATTTAAAGTATATTATTTACATTTATAGTATTATATGATAAATTAACACATTATATATAACATATAGTCTCTACCAACTATAAAATACCACTTTATTCTAGTGTTGAGCCCTGCTTGAATTTTGTTCTAGGTTCGTTACTGATCACCTCAGCATACATACTTTAAAAAACCATACAAATCAAGTCTAGTGGTGGATTGGAATGAGAGAGAATGAGAGAGTAGCTCAGCAGCCACCTGCACTCAACTATTCATAACAACACTAATCTAAAAAATCAAAACCACCATTACCAACACAATCCAACCCCTGCAAATGACAAGCCACCACTGCACCTCCTCTTCAAATTTAATTAACAAAAGTCGCCACCACCACCACCGTTGTAATATCCAACCCAAACCACCGTTCGGTTATAGTTTAGTTTTTGAGTGTTTCTGTCATTGATTAGAGAATTTGGATGTTTCAATATTGCTAATGTGGTTGGTGGATGTACTGTTGAGGGTCAAGGTGTTATGGAACCCTGATGGAGGTTTAATGCACGTGGAGCGCGAGAAATATTGGGTATATGAGCTAGAGTGTTAAAGATGTACGTTAGGCTCATTCACAACGTACATTATATCGGGCAACAGAAGATGTACGCTAAGATAGTAAGACATACGTTATCTGGAATTCTGCCATGATCAACGTATGTAGCCTTGGTGTGACGTACGTGGTGAAGTGTTCCCATAGAATCTGATGCCTCTGGAAGCTTAACAATGTACGTTGAGATGGAGAGACGTACGTTGTGGACCATTATGACGTACGTTGCATGAAAAATGAGGTACGTTGCCTTTGTATTTTGCTTAAATGCACCGTTTCGATCTGCAGCTCATTTAAAGCCAACCAACGATGGGTTTTGCCTTTATTCCGTCTCATTCACTCTCTTCACCCTCAAATCACCTCAGAGCACTTCCTTATTGTCTTCCTAACATTTCCAATCCATTTTTGAGGTAATAATCACATCATTTCGTTCCTTTTTCCTCTGTTTTGAGCATCAATTTTGTTGGTCCAATTTTGCTTAGGATTTTTGGGATGATTCTTGATGAATGGATGTTTGGGGTTGCTTGAATAGGTTAGGTAGGACTTAGGTTAACAAGAAACAAGCCTTAAACCAAGAGATTTGATGATTTTTTGGTGGAGTTATGATTAGATTCGAGTTTGAATGATTTTGTTGGATCATGGGTGATCAACAATAAGTTCCTTATGTGTTTTGATGATGAGCAAAAGATTTTGATGAAGAGCAAAACGTTTGGCTTGAAGTGGAACACGTTGGAAGGCTTAGAGTTGCGAAACAAGGCTCTGCAAAGCAACAACGTACGTTACAACAAAGTTGAAGTATGTTATCTAGAAATTGTCGTGATCAACGTACATTGGATAAAACCACAACGTACGTTATGGACAACAACGTACGTAGAGAATCTACAAAGTACGTAGAGAATCTGCAAAGTACGTAGACGTGGCTCAGGCAGAAAATAGAAGCTACTGAATTGTTCCAGACCAAGAATAGTGTACGTCATACATGCACAACGTACGTAGCAAAGAGAACAACATACATAGAGAAATTGCAATGTATGTTATCTGGGAAGCCGACATGATTAACATACGTCATGAGTATTACAACGTATGTCAACGGGATGATCAATGTACGTCTTACAAATTGCAACGTACGTCATTAAGGTTCCAAAAAGCTGCAACTGCATTAAATGCACTCCAATGGCTAGTTTGTCACCACCAACGGTCATATGGCATGGAAATGCTATAAATACATCAACAGAAGGGCAGAAACATGTTGAAAAACCTCAGAACTCATTATACCAAATTTCATATCAATTCTAACCTAGAAAAATAACCAATCAAGCTAAAGATCAAAGTTCAAGCATCAAGCTCAAATATCCAACTCTAGCATAATGCTTCAATATGTTGTAAATAGTTTTACATACAATTTGAGAGTGTGAGAAAGGTTTTTTATGAGCCTAAGTCAAACAACATTGTAGAGATTTGTTGTGAGCCTAAGTAAAACAACAATTGTAGAGGTTTGTTGTGAACCTATAGAAAACAATATTGTGAGGCATTGGAGGTGTTGAGCCAAAATCAACATCATGTATTGGCCTTATTGGATTGAGCCGCAATCAATCATCGATAATGAAAAGTCTAAGTGAGACTTAGGTAGTGGATGTAGGTAAGGTTGGTCAAACCACTATAAATCCTTGTGTTGAGTTCTCTATCTCTCTTCTCAAGTCGCTTCCATTGTCCATTCCAATAGACCAAAAATTCTCCAACAAGTGGTATCAAAGCGGGTCTCCAACAAAAAAGCTTAAAATCCTTGGAGCAAAGATCTGCATCAACAAAATGGGTTCCGGTCCTCCTACTTCAAGTGTTCCCAGTTTTTCTCCTAACTCTCCTCCTTACTTTGATGGTTCAAATTTTAATTCATGGAAGAAGAAAATGACTATCTTCCTTCAAGCTTACAACATAAAGCTTTGGAAGGTGATTGTTCATGGTCCAAATATTCCCAAGAATGAAGATGGTACTATCAAAGAGTATAAAGACTTCAAAGATGAAGATTGGAAGTCTCTTAATCTAAACTCAACGACTGCTCAACTACTACATTGTGCCTTGAATCCCGAAGAGTTCAATCAAATTTCATCTTGTGAAAATGCCAAAAAGATATGGGAAATGTTTGAAGTTACTCATGAAGGCACAACTCAAGTCAAGGAAACAAAGGTTAATATGCTTCTACATGACTATGAGTTATTCTCCATGAAAGAGGATGAAAGCATTAACAATATGCTTGATTGCTTTGCGAAAATCACAAATGGTCTTGCCTCATTTGGAAGACCTGTTACGACCCATTCCCGGGACCATGACCGGTGTACGAGGTGAACCATCTATGGAAGCCCAGCCCATCTCGCACAACCCTCATAGTACAGAACTTCTACCCAAATATCATATTTAGGAAAATATGAAAAACAAATAAAAGTATAATCTTTGTTTATTAAAAACAAAACATATATAATATTAAATTATTTCAAATTAAAACATTTGAAATGTCAAAAACATAAACACCTCCCACAGGAACCCGGTGTGGAGCATCTAACAAATCATACAAATGCACCCGATAAAAAGGGCACTGACCTCAACATCAGAAACCTTCATTGACCACCAAAAGCCAATGAATATAATTCCCCAGAGTCACCTGTAAGATGATAATAACAGGGACAAAACAAACAAAGAAAAAGGGTCAAACCCTGTGAGTGAGGGACAACACTCCAGATCGCCTCATAC
>CAODLS010753959.1:0-21346 GCA_948243855.1 Flueggea neowawraea
TATTACATGGTTAAGAGCAAAGAAGTTCAAGGAAGCAAAGTTATGTTGGTCTTTTCCTTGAAGACAAGTTTGGAGATTATATCCACATGAAGCAAGATGGTTTTCAAGAAGACATAAACAGGTCGATGTTTATGTGTATTAGACTTGCGCAGGATGTCTTAAGCAAGAAGACATAAACAAGCCATTGTTTATGTGTACTGGAGCTTGTGGGTCTGGTTTTTGGACTTACGTAGGATGCCTTAGGATTTTTGGGCCAGCCCAAATGTGTTTTATTTTTATGTCTTTATTAGGTCAGGAAATCACTAAGGTTATAAATACCCTATGGAACATGTAAGAAACAACAATTGATGATTTGTCTTGGTTGTGCTGTATTTCTTCTAGAGAGGAGTTCACTTCTTCTTGTTGCATCCAGAATTAAATAAACTTATCAAGGAAGCTTGTGGCGTTTATTCAATTCTTCTTCTTGGTCCTATCGTCTACGTTTCCAATTGCATGTTAATTGGGGGTTTAGTAGGGCGGTTTATTTAGGTTCTTAGACTTTGATTTTCAATTCCGTATGTTGGAGTTTCGGTTTGCATTTTTGCGTGCTATAAACTTGGGGTTCCGCATCAAGTTGGTATAAGAGCTTAGAATTTAGATAAATTCGATCTTTATCTAAGTGTTTATTTGTTGTAATTTCAGTTTCAAAAAAAAAGAACATATAGCCCATTCAGTTATGTGATTCCATTGTTGGTAATGCTTTTGATTTTGATTCCTTAAAGTTTAGTGTTGTTATACTTCGTTAAGGTTTTATAAACAAAAACTTGTCTTCTTTGTAGCTTTATTTGGCACAAGAAATTGGCTTTTGATTCTATAATTGAAGCACAAGATAACTGGAGCCTTATTTGAGTAGGATAGGTCGAGTCTAGGGTACATTCGGAATTTCGCTTGGAAGTAAACCGAATTCTTGTTTTATCTTTCTATTTTGTTAATTTCTTGCACTCTCTGTTTTATTTTCTTTCTAATAGTGTTCCTTTCCTTCATTTAAAATATTTAGAGTAACCATTTTCCTTCTTGTTGCGCTTGATAAAAAAAAATCAAAACATACACTTCTTGTTCTTGTGTGTTTATAAACTTTGCTAAAGTGTCTCTTTTACCTCTAGAACTTGGTGCTATCTCTCTTTATTAGGATTTTCCTTGCTTTCCCTTAAATTGTTACATGTTTACTTGATTTAAATGCTTTTGGTTCTAGACAAAAGTGGTAAAAGGCTTGAGAAAAGTGAGACTATCAGAGGGGAAAAGCCATATTTTTGTGAAACATGAGAGTTTGAGACACTACTTGAGTGAAACACGAGAGGGAGTGTTGTGAGGATTATTTCTTCTTTACTAACATTTTCTTGCAGCAATCAATTATGTCGGGTACTAGTAGTGATAAAGGGGTGAAAGGGAAAGAGGAGCAGATTCCTTTATCTACTTTAAATGCTATACAAACCCAATTCGAGATAATGGAAGTTGTGTTTAATGATTTTAGAGAGATATTGGACATACAAGCACATCAAATATGGGAGATAAGGAATTAGGTGACCAGTAGCGATGGGAGAACTAGAGAGAGGGACAGGCTCATGATGGACGAATATGAGGAGTCCTTTTGGGGAAACTTTGAGGAAAGACCTAGGAGGGAGTTCAGGCAAGACAGATAGGTTGGGGAATTTAGGCAAGATCGACCAAATGGAAACCTTAACTCTATTAAGATGAAAATACCGCCTTTTAAAGGTAGGAATGATGCTAAAACTTACATAGAGTGGGAAAGGAAGGTTGAGTATTTGAATTTCATAACTACACTGAAGAGAAAAAAAATTAAGTTAGCAAATGTCGAGTTTGTTGATTATGCCTTAGTGTGGTGGGATCAACTTATCCTTTCTAGGAGGAGAAATGAGGAAAGACCAATTGCGACTTAGGTTGAGATGACGGATGTTATGAGAAGAAGGTTTGTGCCTTCATACTACTACAAAGAGCTACATTAGAAATTATAGAGACTTACTCAAGGGTCTATGTCAGTTGAGGACTGCCACAAAGAGATGGAGATAACCATGACTAGAGCTAACATTGAGAAAGATAGGGAGGCTAAAATGGCTCGGTCCCTAGGTGGTCTAAACAGGGAGATAACCGATGTGGTAGAGCTGCACCATTATGTTGAACTTGAGGACATGGTGAACATGGCTATGAAGGGGGAGAGACAACTCAAACAAAAAGGGGAAGCAAAGGGGTATTCGAATCACACTCCTACTTGGACTTCAAAATGGTCTATGAAAGACGAGAAGAATCAAGACAAAAGTTTTGTTCCTAAAGACTCAAAGAAGGAAGGGGTTGAATCTAAGAATAATGGTACCTCATTTTAAAATAAAGGTACACCAAATCCTTTTAACTTCTAATTCTTCTACTAAGCAAAGAACTATTAAGTGTTTTAAATGTTTGGGGTTGGGTCATATTGCATCCCAATGTCCAAATAAGAAGGTTATGCTTGTTAGGGATAATGGGGAAGTAGAATCTGAATCTGAAGATGACAATGTTCCTATGCCTAGTTTAGAGGATTATAGTGATGTTGAAGATATTGAATATGTTGTTTGTGGAGAATCCTTAGTGATTAGGCGTGCACTTATTGTTCAGGTTAAGGAAGAGAGTCTTGAACAAAGAGAAAACATCTTTCATACTAGGTGTTTAGTTAATGGGAAGGTTTGTAGCATGATTATAGATGAGGGAAGTTGTGAAAATGTGGCTAGCACCACTTTAGTTGAGAAGTTGGGGCTGAAGTGTGAGAAACACCCTAAACTTTATAGGCTACAGTGGTTGAATGACAGTGGGGATGTTAAGGGCACTAAGCAAGTGGTAGTGCCTTTTTCGATTGGTAAATATATTGATGAGGCTAAGTGTGATGTCGTACTTATGCATGTTGGTCATTTGTTGTTGGGTAGGCCTTGGCAGTTTGATAGGCGTGATGATGGGTACAAGAATAGATATTCCTTCAGTTTGCATGGTCAAAATATTACTTTAGCTCCTTTGTCTCCAAAAGAAGTGTACCAAGATTAGCTCAAATTAATTACTTCTAAAAGGGATTCGGGTAGTGAGGAAGATAAAAGAAATGAGGGAAAAGAGGCCAAGGGAGAAAAGAAAAATTTGTGTGGCCCAATGATGAGTGACTGCACGAGTGAGGAAAAGAAAATGGGATGTGCAGGAGAGAAAAGTATAAAGAGGAAAGAAATGAGTGAGACAAAGAAGTGTTTCCTTGCAAAAGAAAAAAAGTTAAATGGAGCCTATCTAGCTAGAAAGTCACTGATAATGATTCGGCTCAAGGAGAGTTATTTTACTATGATTAACCTTGACCCAAATCTGCCTAGTGTTTTTGTTTCTCTATTGCAGGAATTTGAGGATGTGATGCAAGAGGAAGTGCCTAAGGGACTGCCACACTTAAGAAGCATTGAGCATAAGATTGATTCCATGCCAAGAGCTACTATTTCGAACCGACCAACCTATAGAAGAAATCCCAAAGAGACAAAAGAGCTTCAAAGGCAAGCAGAGCAATTGGAGAAGGGGCATGTGGGGGAGAGCATTAGACCATGTGTTGTACTTGTGCTTTTGGTGCCTAAGAAGGATGGAACCTGGAGAATGTGTGTGGAGCTATCAACAAAATCACTATAAAGTATAGACATCCCATTCTTAGGTTAGATGACATGTTAGATGAGTTGCATGGTGCATGTATATTTTCTAAGATTGATTTGAAAAGTGGATATCACCAAATTCGAATGAATCTAAGAGACGAATGGAAAACAACTTTTAAAACTAAATATGGGTTGTATGAGTGGTTAGTTATGCCTTTTGGCTTGTCTAATACACCTAGTACATTCATGAGGTTGATGAATCATGTTTTACGTGAATTCCTTGGAAAATTTGTTGTTGTTTACTTTGATGATATCCATATATATAGAAAATCCTTGGATGAACATATGATGCATGTTAGAGCTGTATTAGAAGTTCTTAGAAAAGAGAAATTGTATGCTAACTTAAGAAATGCACGTTTTGCAATGACAATGTCATATTTTTGGGTTTTGTTGTTAATGCAAAAGGGGGTTGAGGTTGATTCTGACAAGGTGAATGCTATCCACGAATGGCCGACACCTACATATGTTTCTGAAGTGAGAATAGTTCATGGCTTAGCAAGCTTTTATACGTGTTTTGTTAAGGACTTCTCTATCATTGCATCTCCATTAAATGAGTTAGTAAAAAAGGATGTAAAATTTAAATGGGGACCTAAACAGGAATTAGCTTTTAATACTTTGAAAGATAAGCTTTGCTTTGCTCTGCTTCTATTCTTTGTTTGCCTAATTTTGATTAGAATTTCGAGATTGAATGTGGTGCTTCTGGGATTGGCATAGGTGTTGTTTTGATGCAGGAAAAATGTCTCATAACTTATTTTAGTGTAAATTTGAATGGAGCACAGCTGAACTACTCCACCTATGATAAGGAGTTATATGCCTTGGTGAGAGCAATGAACGTATGGCAGCATTACTTACCTCTAAAGGAGTTTGTGATACATACCGACCATGAATCACTCAAGCATCTGAAAGGCAAGGCAAGCTGAATAAGAGGCATACAAAATGGGTGGAATTCATTGAGAGCTTTCCTTACGTGATACAATACAAGCGAGGTAAAGACAATGTGGTGGTTAATGCATTATCTCGAAGGTATGCCTTACTCTCTACACTTAGTTCAAAGTTGCTCAGATTTGAGCAAGTTAAAGATATGTATGCTACTGATTCTGATTTTTTCAATGTCTTTAAGGCTTGTGAACATGCTGCATCTCAGAAATTTTATAGGCATGATGTATATTTGTTTCGAGATAAGAGGTTATGTGTGCCTCATGTTCTTTAAGAGAGTTGTTTGTTAGGGAATCACATAGTGGGGGATTGATGGGGCATTTTGGTGTACAAAAGACCTTCGATATGTTAAGTGAGCATTTTTATTGGCCACATATACAAAAATATGTAGAGAGAATTTGTGCTAAGTGTGTTGCATGTAGGCAAGCCAAGTCTAAGTCTATGCCTTATGGGTTATATACACCATTACCTAATGAACATTGGACTGATATTTCTATGAATTTTGTGTTAGGTTTACCTAGGACTAGGCGTGGAAGAGATAGCATATTTGTTGTAGTTGACAAGTGCAGTAAAATGGCTCATTTTATTGCTTGTCATAAGACTGATGATGCAACTAATCTTGCTGAATTGTTCTTTAGAGAGGTGTTTAGGTTACATGGAATGCCTAGGACCATAGTGTCTGATCGAGATGTTAAATTCCTTAGTCACTTTTGGAGGTTCTTGTGGAATAAGTTAGGTACTAAGCTTTTATACTTTACTACTTGTCATCCACAAACTGATGGCCAAACTGAAGTGGTTAATCGAACTCTAGTAGTTTGTTATGTGCCGTGATAAGTAAGAATGTGAAAACTTGGGAGGATTGTTTGCCTTTTGTTGAATTTGCATATAATAGATATGTGCATTCATCCACTGGTTTTCCCCTTTTGAAACCGTGTACGGCTCTAATCCATTAACTGTCTTAGATTTGATGCCTTTGCATTTGAGTGAAATTTCTAGCTTGGATGGTAAGAAGAAAGCTAAAATGGTGAAAGCTTTGTATGAGAAAACTCAGCAACAAATTGAAAAGAAGAACAAAATGTATATGCAAAGGGCCAACAAGGGAAGAAAGCAAGTGATATTCGAACCTAGTGACTGGGTTTGGGTACACATGAGGAAGGAGAGGTTTCCTAAGCAACATAAATCTAAGCTCGATGCTAGAGGAGATGGGCCTTTTTAAGTGTTGGAACGAATTGGGGACAATGCATACAAGATAGACTTACCCGGTGAGTATCAAGTTTCTACCACTTTTAATGTTTATGATCTTTCTCCTTTTGATGTTTCAGATTCGAGGATGAATCTTTTTGAGGAAGGAGGGGTTGATACAAGCATAGCTAAAGAAGGCAAGGATGACAACGTGACACTTTCAGCTGGACCTATTACACGGTTAAGAGCAAAGAAGTTCAAGGAAGCAATGCAAAGTTATGTTGGTCTTTTCCTTGAAGACAAGTTTGGAGATTCTATCCACATGAAGCAAGATGGACTTCAAGAAGGCATAAACAGGTCGTTGTTTATGTGTATTAAACTTACGTAAGATGACTTAGCCAAGAAGACATAAACAGGCTATTGTTTATGTGTATTGGACTTACGCAAGATGTCTTAGGCAAGAAGACATAAACAGGCTATTGTTTATGTGTATTGGAGCTTATGGGTCTGGTTTTTGGACTTACGTAGGATGCATTAGGATTTTTGGCCTAGCCCAAATGTGTTTTGTTTTTCTGTCTTTATTAGGTCAAGAAATCACTAAGGGTATAAATACCATATGGAGCATGTAAGAAAACAACAATTGATGATTTGTCTTCTGTATTTCTTCAAGAGAGGAGTTCACTTCTTCTTGTTGCATCCAGAATTAAATAAACTTATCAAGGAAGCTTGTGGCATTTATTCAATTCTTCTTATTGGTCCTATCATCTACGTTTCCAATTGCATGTTAATTGAGGGTATAGTAGGGCAATTTATTTAGGTTCTTAGACTTTGATTTTCAATTCTGTATGTTGGAGTTTCAGTTTGCATTTTTGCGTGCTATAAACTTGGGGTTCCGCATCACTAATGCTAGAAGAGATCGAACACACTCAAGTATTCTTTGCACAGGGATTTTGGTCACAACAAATGTCGTTGCCAAAGAGGACCAATTGTTGCAGCAAGATAGAAAAAAATGCTAATAATGGAAGTAACAAAAAAGCTCAACAAAGGTAGAACCATCTATTATATAATTGCTTGTCTTTATGTACAAGGAATTAAGCACCAATGTAATTGGAAATTGATCACAACCATTGATAAGAAAAGATGAGCCAAACATAGAATAAAAGATGATTTGTGTGGCTGAGAAAATAAGTTATCTTATTCATAATGCTAAAAGTCTGTAAATAAGAAAATACACCACTAAGAATCCCTAAAAAATAGGTGCCACATCTGGCATAATCTCCATAACTCAATTCTTCCAAAACATAAGCCACTTGCCATAAAATTTGCTAACTACTCAACACGTAGCTATGACCAATTCAAACAATAAAATAAAATTTTCAACAATTCCTCCCTTTAACTGATGTTTGCTAACATCAGTTTACAACTTTGACAGAATCTAAGCTATAAAGACCTAATAATTCTCTAAGCTTAACAAAAGTCTCTTTCGTGAGTGCCTTGGTGAAGATATAAATAGCTTGATCTTCACTTCTGCAGTGTTATAAATCAATTGCTCCATCATTGCAAATATCTCTAAAAAAATAGAACTTTCACATCAATATGCTTGCTTCTTTTGTGCAGCACTGGATTTTTTGACTACTTGATTGTAGAGCTATTATCACAAAAAATTGTAGTAGCTCCTCATTGGTTGAACCGTAATCTTTAAGAATTCTTCTCAACCATATTGTTTGGCAAGCACAACCTGTAGCTGCAACAAATTCGGCTTCAGTACTGGAAAAGGTGATTGTTGAATATTTTTTAGATGACCAAGAAATAGCACTAGTGTCAAACATGAAGACATAACCAAAAGTGCTCCTTCTATCATCTTGATCTCCCACATAATCACTATCAGTAAAGCTCACCAAATTGGATTTTTCACCCTTCTTGTAATATATACTAAGGTCTTGAGTTCCCTGCAAGTAGCGAAGAATGCTTTTGACAGCTTGCAAATGCAAATGTTGGATTCTCCATATATCTACTGATTAGGCTAACTGAATACAAGATATCAGGCCTTGTTGTAGTTAGATACATTAAGCTGCCCATAATTTGTTTGTACAACGTGCTATTAACCTTCTTTCCATCATGATCTTTGTGTAACTTCATGCCACATTCAACTGGAGTACTTATAGCATTGCAATTTTGCATCTGAAACCTATTCAAAACTCTCCCACATATTTCTTTTGAGAGAGAAAAATTCTAGCATTTGTTTGCATCACTTCTATGCCAAGAAAATAATGCATGAGCCTAAGATAACTCATTTCAAATTCATTCATCATGGATTTCTTGAATTCACCAAACATAATCTTACAATTTCCAGTAAATATCAAGTCATCAACATACAAGTAAACTATAAGAATTTTTCCTCCATCTATAATCTTAACAAACATAGTATGCTCATAAGGAAATTTGAGGAAGCCAACCTTAAGAAAATATGCCTCAATTCGACTACACCAAGCCCTTGGGGCTTGTTTTAGCCCGTAAAGAGCTTTATTTAATCTATAAACTTTATTCTCATTGCCAATTTTAACATGAATAGGGGATTGTTCAATAAATACATGCTCCTCCAAATATCCATGCAAAATTGATGATTTGGCATCCAGTTGAAATATAAGCCAAGAGTTTTGAGTAGTTAATGCAACCACCATTCTGACCGTGTCATGTCTTGCAACTGGAGAAAAAACTTTCGTGTAATCGACGCCATACTGTTGTTTGTATCCTTTGACCACCAAACGTGCTTTGTACTTATCAACTTCACCATGTTTGTTCACATTTGTCTTGAATACCCACTTGACACCAATGGTTTTGTGTCCTTGAGGAAGATCACACAGCTCCCAAGTATCATTCTTCTCAATGGATTTAATTTTATCATCCATTGTTTGCCGCCACTTTTCTTCTTGTACAACACTTTCAAAGGTTGTGGGATCGCAATTTGCAAGCAAAGCAAAATGAGTGATTGGATCTCTAATCCTTGTTACCTCATAATTTTCCATCCAAGCAAGTCTTTTTCTAACTTGCCTAACTGATTGGACCACTCCTTTATTTGTTTCAGTTGCTGGTTGTGAAGTTTTAGTGGTTGTATGTTGTTTCTGTTGAAGTTTTTGGCATAACTAGTGTTGGAATTTGCTCCTATTCAACATCATCATCATGAAGAATTTTCTTAGGTTGCTGCCCATTCCAATCCTAGGTGCATTCTTCGTCAAAAACAACATCTATGCTGGTCACAATCTTTTTGGTCAATGGATTGAATAATTTATATGATTTGGATGATTCACTTACACCAAGAAAGATGCATTTCTCAACTTTGTCATCAAGTTTCTTCCTTTTCACATTTGGGATTTGGGCATAAGCGATGCACCCAAAGATTCTGAAGTGATCCACAACTGGCTTTCTTCCACTCCAAGCCTCTCCAGGTGTCTTGTTTTGAACAATAAAGGTTGGACTTCTATTTAGAACATGAACACTCTAGTTCATAGCTTTTGGCCAAAAAAGTCTTTGGAACTCGACCTTTTGTCAACAAAATTCTCACCATGTTGAGAATTTTTCTATTCTTCCACTTTGATACACGATTTTGTTGTGGTGTATATACAACTGTAAGTTCTCTGCGAATGCCATATTGTATGCAAACTGCAAATGTCATGTTGTATGCCAAAGGCTTCAACTTCTTGTGAGCAACACTCATCGACATGATCTATTCGAAGAGACTTAATAGTCTTGCCTGCTTCATTTTCCACAATAGTTTTGAAGCTTTTAAATGAAGTAAGAGCTTCTACTTTTTTCCTGTAAGAAATAAACTCATGTTTTTCTTGAAAAATCATGAGTGAAGGTAATTAAGTATCTTTTACCTCCATTAGAAGATGGATTTATTGGGCCACAAATATCTGAATGCACCAGCTCTAGCACATCCTTTGCTCTCCAAGACCTTCCTTTAGGAAATTGAGAGTGATGTTGTTTGCCAGCAACACTCTCCTCACAAATTTGAAAGGGAATAGTATTTTTTTGGAAGGCTTGACACTATGTTTTTATGTTGAAGAGCTTTCAAACCACCAAAATTTAAGTGGCCATAACGAAAATGCCACAACCATGAGGGATCATGTGCTTCAGCCACCAAACAGGATTGAATACTTTCAATCTTCATTGGAAATAACCTGTTAGAACTCATCTGAATATTTGAAATAATACTACCTCTAACAAGATCATAAATTTCACAAGCACCTTTCTCAATTGTGATGACATACCCTTTTTCTTGCAGCTGGCCAACACTCAACAAGTTGTTCTTTAAGTCAGGCACATACAACACATTAGAAATTGTTTCTACAAAACCATTCTTTGTTTTTATTTTGATGTCACCTTTGCCCTTGACTTTCATAGTTGACAAATCGCCAAAATTGACAGTACAGTAAAAACTTTCATCTAGCTTTGAAAAAGAACACTTACTTCCACTCATGTGATTGTTGCAACCTGTATCCACTTACCAGATATCTGACTCAATCTTCTTTCCTGTTGAGTTTGGTTTTGATGATGATGACAACAAAACATTCATGAAAGATGAAAATGTGGCATCTAAGCTCTTAAAGAATAGTCAAGAAATTGGTTGTGCTGAAAATAACTTATGTGCACACAATATCTGGTACTAAGCACTTGGAACTGGTATTGTGCACACAATATCTAGTATTAAGCACTTAGAACTGGTGCTGAAAAGATGCAGACTCTGAAGAAATTGTCTTGTGCAGACAATACACGATACTAAGCACGTAAAACAACTTCTGTGCACACAATACAAGATACTAAGCACGTAAACGAGGTCCCAAAAACTGACAAATTCAAGACGCTCCTCGAGAATTTGAATTTGAATATTCTCTGTCACAGTCACGTAAAGTATTAAAGGTGCAAGCTTGAAAAAATTTGTATACACACGTAATATCTGGTCTTGTGCACTTAATATCTGGCCTTGTGCACTTAGTTTCTAGTCTTGTGCACTTAGTATCTGTTTTGTGCACACAATATCCAATGTTAGCAGTGTACAACATTTGGAATTATTCTCTAACGACTATATTATTGATTCCATCGGTCACAAACTCCAAGAAGGCTATAAATAGACATCTCCAACATCAGAAATAAGTAGAGGATCATAGAAAAACCTTGACCACACTTTGCAATCTTTATTTCTCACTTATTCTCTCAATTTTCTTTTTATAACCACTCTTGCTATTTTCATTTGCTATTATTCTTGGGTTGGGTTAAGCTTAAATTATGTGTTTTGGGAATACAATTTATAACAATCAAAATATTTGATTGAGGGTTTGCTAGTGAACCTTAGAAAACTAGTGGATAGGTTTTTCCTTGTTTTGGTTCCTTAGAAAAATAAGAGAGGTTGAAGGTTTCCTAGTTTGTTTCCTGCAAAAACTAGAGGTGTAATGGTTTGCTTGTTGAGTCCGGAAAAACAAGTGGTATAAATTGTTTTTCTCCACCCAAAAGTGAGAAGATAGTGGATTGATATTCTTGATTGGATCTCAAGGAGTGGACGTAGGTCAAGGAGGACCGAACCACTATAAATTGAGGCTTTGTTTATTCTCTCCTTACTCTATTTACTTTACTTTATATTTGTGAATTGATGATTTTATTACTTTCACATTTAAGTTTTATTTTGATTTGAAAAGAACTTTGCTATTTGTTTTAGTTTATAAAAGATTTTTAGCAAAGTTTTTTAAAATCTCTAAAATTCCAATTCACCCCCTCTTGGAGTGTCATTATCCTTTGGGACCAAGTCAACATTTCCTTCATGGACAACCATCAACAAAGTTTCTGGTTCCTTATTATCTTCTATAAAATTTGAATTCTCTCATTTTTCTTTATCATTGGGCAGTCTAGTGTAACATTTAGAAGCATAATGGCCATATTTGTGACATCTAAAGCATTCTACCTTAGATTTTTCATGATCTTGATGATCTAGACCTCTGCCTTTGCCTTGAAATTGGTCATTATTGTCTTTGTAATTTTTGCTACCATCATTATTTCTGTTGCCATCTCTATTTCCTCAACCTCCCCTTCCTCTCCCTCGACCTCTTAAGTTATTGGAATGAGTAGTGGAAGAAGCCTTTAAAGCTTGTTCCTCTTTTGTTAAACTTCGGTTCATCTTCTGTTCATGGACCAATAAAGAGCTCTGCAGTTCATCAAGAGACAGGTCATCAATATCCTTTGATTCTTCAATTAAACAGACACATAACTAAATTCTTGCGTCATTGAACACAAAATTTTTTCTACTACAATAACATCTTTAATTCCTTCTCCATGGCATCTCATCTTATTGGCAATTTCCATAGTCCTCCCAAAATAGCTTGTAACAAATTCACCATCCTTCGTTCTGCAAAACTTCAAAATCCCTCCTCAAGGCTTGAAGTTGTACACGCCTCACTCTCGAAGAGCCTTGATATTTCTTCTTTATTGAATCCCATATATCCTTGGATGTATCTTTGCAAAGAATGGTCTCCAGTATAGGGTGATCAATAGCCTAAAAGAGATAGTTCTTAGCTTTCAAATCTTTGAGTCTTCTAGCTTTAATTTCTCCTTTTTGCACATCTGGAACAATTGCACCTGCTAGTGGCTCTTGAATTCCAAATTCAACTACTGAACAATACTCTTTTGACCGTAAAAAATTCTCCATAAGCATGCTCCAATGGTCATAGTGCATCAAAGCGAGGGATGGCCGCTTGCACAAAATTGGAATCGTTGGACATTTGGGTAGAGAGTTTGGGAAGGTAAAGAAGATGATGGTTGCCTCACGTGTTTCACTCTCTGGTCACAAGAGTCTTGCGGCTTTGATACCACTGATAAGAAAAGATGAGCCAAACAGAGAATAAAAGATGATTTACATTATCTTATTCATAATGTTAAAAGTCTTTAAAAGAGAAAATACACCACTAAGAATCCCTAAAAAATAGGTGCCACATCTGGCATGATCTCCATAACTCAATTATTCCTAAACATAAACCATCTGCCAAAAAATTTGCTAACTACTCAACACGTAGCTATGACCAATTCAAACAATAAAATAAAATTTCCAACAACCATATGCTAGGACAGCTCACGGCAAAGAACGTGGACATGGGAGTGCGTCACACCCGTAGTGTTGGAAATATTTTGGACATGCATTATTTTTTCTTTTCTGGGTCAGTTTAGTTTGTCAATATCTTGGACACAAGTGTTGGCAAAACTCGGAATTTTGGCTCTAATAGATGGAGCATTTTTCCGTAAAGAACTCAACATAGTGCTTACTTTCTTTTGCACAGATCATGTGCTCAAGTAGGTTGAGCATTTTAGAAGCACTCAAAAATAAAAAAAAAAACTTATTTTATTACAACTTGTGTTGTTGATTTTGGAGTTTTATTTTGTTTAATTAATAGATAATTTGCATGAGTGAATGTAAATTTAGAGATAATTTTGGAGTCATTTTCAACTTAAGAGCATTCGATTCATGTAATGTCGAGGGAAGAAATAAAAAAAATGTAATATATAGCCCTAAAACGCGCTTATGCAAGAGAAACGCGCATCTTGTGCCCTAGAGAGACGAAAAGCGTGTCTCACCCACTAGACAAAAGGACCTAACATTCTCAATTAATAAAACCAGAAAGACATAATTGTACATCAGTTAAAACCATAAGTATTGATATGTTACATTACACATTCGAGAATAACATTACCATATTTCTTATCTTCTTTCATAATCCATTCTGATAAGGACAACCACAAACACAAACAGAACAAATAAAACAATTACTCCTAACTTAACACAATAAACATTATGTTGCAACTTTTCCACTATTTTTTGCAAGATTCCTATTCTTTTTTTTCAATTTCTTGACTTCATTGTTGCACCCATCCATCTTGTGAAGAACATGTGCCACCATTTCTTTATTACAGAAAACTTCATTACTCTGATTTTCAACTTGAGAATTTCTCACAAGAATTTTCCACCTAAACCAAGTACCACAACCACAAACATTATATTCACAATAATATTATACTCTATTGGGGTTGCTTTTTTACTCTGAAATTTTCACCTTTGCCCTCTTATTGCATTTGCAGTTGACATTTAGGAACCTTGCTTCATCCGACTTTGAAGGAACTGAGTTGAAGGAAGACATTTCAAAGTTGTAAAATAGTGGTGAAGTAGACAAAAAGGAAATTAGGGTTCATATGCCTCATGATTTGATAAAATAGATTCAGGGGCATTTTTGTCTTTAAATTTTTATTTAAAGTGAACTACATCGACACGTCAGCAACTTATTAACATATCAATGATGGACCACTAACAGAAGGACTTAAGTGTAATTCGGTTTTAAACCTCAAGGATGTGTCTGTCTATCACTAAAAATACGTGGACTAACCTACTAATTAAGACAAATCTGAAGGACTTGAAAATATTTTTTCATTATTTTATGGAGTATTTATGAACTTTTTCTTTAATTAAATAGATTAGATTCTGTTTTTGAGTAATTTACTTCAAGCTTGAAATGCCGACAAAATGAATCTCTTAAAGAATTGATAATCAGTTCATTATAGTTTCTAGGATAATTAGTATTTTTCTCTAAAATTAGACAGTGATAGGAAATTTAATCTCCAATTTTATTAGCAATATTATATGATACGTTTTCTGATACAAAAGAATACGTTTTTTTTTTCAAAAACAAATCATATGATATTAATCGTAGGAAATTCTAATTTCAGTATGATTTTTTAAATTAAAAAGCAAAAAATGGAAAAGTTAATGATCATGGTGTTTTAGTTAGATTTGTATTGATGTTAATTAGTTTGATAATTAATTTATTTTAGGGGCTCTTGACGGCAAAAATAGATTTCAGAATATGTAATTTTTATACTCTTTTTCTTTATAAATAATATATTCTAAGATCAAAAATACATTATATGAAAAAGTGAATGTAATTCTTGCTTTTTTTTATCAGACCACGAGGTGTCATGAGTGGACCCCAACTGTGAACGCCACCTTTAAGCTACTACCACGCCTAGATTAATCTCTGTTCACCGGATAGGCCCCTTACGGGAGGTAAAACTCTAACTCCATATTTTAAACGGCAACATACACGAATAAGATTAGAACCCCAACCTCGTTTAATCAAGAAGAGTGTCTTACTAACTCACATACACATAGGATTATGTAAGTTTTGCCTTTGATTCAAGCAACTTACAAAATCACCAAACACCATATATATGCTCTGACTTGTACTTACCATTTCGAGAGTAAATAATGGTGAGGATGCGTAAAGTGACTTTTTTTATTTGAAAAGTCATTTTACATACACATCGACCCAACAAGTTGGCTCTCACACACATGACCTTAATAAAGGCATAAAAATACTCATTGACTATTCTTTTTTTCAAGTAATATAGCATATATCATTAAATATACTACGAGTAAATATGAGGTAGTTGCAACTTCACTTCTTATCAACAATGTGAAAAGAAGAGCAAACAAATTGAGTTCTTCCAAAATTTCGGATGCCTTTATCAAAAAAAAAAAAGAAAAAGGATGAAGAGGGAAGTTATTACCAAAGAACGGCGCTTAGGCAAGATGTGGCACCATTCCATGCTCCTTTCCTAATAAAGGGCGTAATTAGTTGTTGCGTACTCCGATAGTACGTAGTCCTTCGTTGTCTCACATGCTTGCGTGTCTGGCGGTTTGTGATGCAGAATGAAGCGTTTTGGTTCCAAGTGTTTGGGCGAGCCAAGAGTTGTTAGGATGAGGGTCGATGAAACCATGCACCAAAAATTCCTCTGCTTCTTTCTCTGTCAGTTCTTTACACCAGCTCACTCTTCCTTTTGACCCACTCCTTGGTCCAAAACACCTGCATTGGATTCCCCATTTTTTTATATCTTAAAACAATAGCAATTCATACTTTTGGGTGAGAATCCGAATAAGAATGGGAATTGCATATATGAATTTTATAATTGATTCGGAGGATTCTGTTGCACAAATGAGCTAAACATGGAAGCTCCATTATCGAATTTTGATTTTGTAACAAACCAAACATTTTTAACGAGAGTTGTTTAATTCTGATTCTTTTCATTCTCTTTCTCTCCCTAATCGATCTCAATTTTTATGCATTTTTGAACCAAACGGCTTAATAATAAAATGAAAATGGAAGACTAAAGGAACAAAAAAGTTTTAAGAGAAATTAAAAGAATATTTTCAGTAAAAATAATTGTAATGAACGGTTGAAGCAGGTGAAATAAGGTAAAAGCAATTACCCGTGCTCATAAAAACAGGCAGTGGATTCATTTTCCTGATTTTCATGCCAACCTTCAGGCTTGATGCATTGATCCAAGTAGGTATGTGCAAACACCACCCTCCCGAACGGTGCCCATGGTCTTATTTTTCATAATTTTTGGTTGCACATTATTAGAGAAATTGAAGAATGGAATACCCATTAAACCAAAAAAAAAAGTCCTCTAGGCTTTAGCCAAATATAATGGTATATGATTATTGTTAGATTGGAAGTTTCTCAATCAATAAGCAATCTCTACGCAAACTTCACGTATTGAAAATGAAAGAATTTGAATTGCAAAGAAAACACTTGTTATTTGAACGACTTTACTCAAGTCATATAGTTATTTTTACTCAAGTGATCTTGTATGGTGTGTATCATTTTTGTTTATATGAGAGAAAACTAAGTATATGAACGGAAGACCTCAAGAATATAAAGCCAGTAGACTCGTCAGAAGAGCGTCTTTGTTGTGCAGTTATAAAACCTTCAGCTTTGCAGTGTAAATGGCAATGCTCAAAGAGAGCAGTGCTATTCCCAAAAATGAAGTCCACACTTCCTTCTATGTAGCAATTTTTCAGGTACTGCTTCCTATGATGCAGATATATTGTGTCCTACACATATGATTCAATTTGTATCATTAAGTTGTTGACATGTCACAATTTTGTAATATGAGATAGACCAATATAAACAGTTGGTATGATTCGATCGATAATATTCATCACTTTTTTATGATCACTAATAAAAAACAAATTAAATTTTAAAGTGAGTAGATATGAAAAAAAATAAATGAGTTTGTAGCTCATCAATGCTGGAAATATCTCCGGTACAAAATGGTCGAAAGTTTGATTCTTAGTAAAAGTACATAAAATTATTTTAAAAAAAGATAAAAAAATGAGAGAAATCAGTATACCTGCCAACCAAGGAACCTGCAATTACAGAAGGCACAGCGATCTGCTGTTATTCTCAATGCCACAGCTTGATGCGAACCCTACACAAAACATATACATCATACATAATAAGATGTATTCACTATTCACATTCATCAACAAAACCAACAAAATATTTAAACTCTAATACCTGCGGAGCAGAGTTCTCAAAAGTGATGTTCTCAGCAATGAAGTCATACCCTTCTACTATCACACTCCCGCATCCAAATGTGCCCTTTCCAATCACTCCCGACGATGCCTACACCAACCATCAAAAAGAAAGAAATTAATATAACCAACTATTAAGAGCTGTAGTGGAGTGATACAGTCTTCTTTCTTAATTAGAATTTTTGAGTTTAAGACTCCGGATTAGTACCAATTAATAATCAGCATTCAATATTTTGAACAAAGGATTTACAGTTCAGAAACAAAATTAGTATAGTTACCTAGGGGTGGTCAATTTTTTCAAAGGTGTTGTTCTAGGTGAGGACGGTTTTCTCAGGAGTTAAACCAACGAGCGTAATGAAATCTTTGGTTTTGGGAACATACACCGGTTGCTTATAAACCCCCAGCATGACACGAATAACGGTGCGGCATGTGTTCTTGAGTGGAACAGAGTCTATTGCTTCCTGAACCGTCTTGAAGTCACCGCTCGAATCTTGCGCCACCGTCACCACCTTCTCCGACATTTCTCTGATCCCTGGTTTTGTAATTTTTGGTATTTGAGTGTAATGAGTGAAAATGAGGTTGATTTAAATGATTAATTTATGTAGCTCCAAGGTTAATAAAAAACACACTTTACCCTGAATATGTAGAGCGGATGGTAAGTCTGCGAAGGTCTCACTGCTTAGACTACATCCTTACTTTGAGCCCTAAGGTCTGTGTGTTATTGTGATCCGATAAGTCTGGATTAAGTGAAGACCCCTAAGTCGGAATAAGACTAGCTCCTTCGAAAATTTACTGATTGGTCCACTGAAAGAACAAACTAATTAGGTTCCTGCTAAAAAAAACACACTTTTTCAACACCCTTTCCTTCGCCCACGGATGTGTTTTATTGACTAAGTCAGGGTGGTTAGTTTATTTTTTTAAATTTCTTATTAATTAATTTAAGATGATATAAATGAGTTGATGTAAGATTTTTTTTACTTTAATTATGTTTTGATTTTAAATTTTAGATATACAATTACTTTAAAATTCTTTAGAGAGATTTTTCCACTCTTCATAGTCTTATCAGGTCGAATTGAATCCGTAGAATACTACGGGCTTCGGTATCGGACGAAAAAAAAAGCTTGTTATTTAATTTCATAAAATTACTTTTATTTCGTTTTTCCCATTGATGTTACGTAAATTAAACGTGCCATGCAAGTATGCCCTTGCCGACGATATTTTCTCTTTTTTTAAAAAAAAAAAGAGTGGGCCACATTTAAAGTTTAACCAACAAAACACTGCCATGTATTAACCAAATAAACCAGTCAACGCTCTAATCACAAGACCGGTCCCACATAAATTACAAAGGGTGGCCCACCTCACCTTAATGATTTATCCAAAGTCCACTCAAGAAAACAACAGCGTTTCAACCCATAAACACTATACCTTACATGGGAATTAATTATATCAATAGTCACTTTATTCAAATTTAATCATAAAAAATTATTATAAAATAATTATTATTATTTTTTTGTTTTCAAATTTTATTTTAATTTAAAAATTCGATAAATTAAACATAAAATACCACATAAAAATTTCATCTCTATTTTTATTGACATATTTTTTATCAATATAATAATTAGTAAAAATATTTAATCCCATTTAACTGATTTATTTGGTGATTTATTTATATTTAATTTATCAAAATTTTTAAACAAAAAAACTTTTTTGAAGTAAAATAAAATAATAATTATTAACTGATGGATCTAATAATTCACAACTTATCTCATTTATCAAATTTTTGAATCAAAATAACTTTTTTAAAAAAATAATAATTATTATTATATAATAATTTTTTTATGATCAAATCTGAAGCACACGTAATGACAATTGCTATCATTAACCCCATTACATGTACCTCTGCACGCCCGCACGCCCGGCCATCCTCTCCTCACTTTCGCCATTTCTGCATTCCCGTTTTGTATCTGAAAGAAATCGCAAAAAACGATACCGTACTACACGAAGAATGAGGATGATGTCCACGACTTCGACGAGTACGATCCGACTCCGTACGGTGGCGGTTACGACATCACATTGACGTACGGACGCCCGATCCCGCCCTCCGAAGAGACATGCTACCCTGTGGCGACACACGAATCCGACGAGATTGATTACGACCGTCCTAACTTCTCTTCCAACTCCGAACCCTCCGCCTACGCCGACGATGCTCTCCAGTTCGAGTACAGCAGCTACGCCCACCCCAAGCCCCACGCTAGCCCACTCCCTCCTGCCTACGGCGGTCCTGATCCCAATTTCGGCGGACCACCTAGGCCTGGACCAGCGTACGGGTCTGAATATGGGAGGCCACCACCGCCGAGTGAGGAGTACGGATCGGGGTATGGAAGAAATGAGTCTGAATATGGATCTGGGTTCGAGAGACCTAGCGAGGGTTATGGACGAAGACCCGAAGCTGAGTATGAGAGACCCAGTGAAGGGAAAGGATCCGGTTATGGAAGGAGACCCGAAGCTGAATATGAGAGACCCAGCGAAGGGTATGAATCCGGTTATGGAAAGAGGCCGGAGTATGAGAAACCGGCTGAGGAGTATGGATCTGGGTATGGACGGAAACCCGAATCTGGGTATGGTGGGAGGAATGAGTCTGAATACGGGTCCGGATACGGAGGAAGGAACGAGTCTGAATACGGTTCCGGCTATGGAGGAAGGACTGAGTCCGAATATGGGTCCGGTTATGGAGGAAGGACCGAGTCGGAATATGGATCTGGGTATGGAAAGAAGCCATCTGGGTATGGTGGAGAGGAAGGTGGGTATGGAAAGAAGCCGTCTGGGTACGGTGGAGAGGAAGGTGGGTATGGAGAGGAGCCACCTCGGAGGCCTAGTTACGGAAGGCAAGAGGAGTATGAGAAGCCTAGTTATGGTAGGCAAGAGGAGGAGTATGAGAGGCCTCGTTACGAGAGGCGTGATGATGATGATGATGAAGGTAGAGAGAAATCTGGTTATGGTGGTGATGAAGGCAGCTATGGCCGCAAGAAATATGTGCGTGATCTCTCTTTTCTTTGATTGAAGTTTTGAATGTTTTGAATTTGTGGACTTTTTTTTAATTTTTGCATGATCACTTAATGAAATGTTCTAATTCAACTTCTAGAATTTCTAGCCTGATTTAGTTTTTGGTAATTGCTCAGATATTTTAGCTATGTTGGTTTTCTGTGAACTAGAAATTCTAGAAGTTTATGATTAATTGTTCTTCTATATGTTTACGGAAATTAAAATTTTGATTCAGTCGTTGTGTTGCTTTATTAAGTGTCAAAATCAATCCTGATTTTCCTGTAAATTTGACAGGGAGATAAGTCCGATGATGAGGATGAGGAGAAGAAGCATCACCGCTACAAGCACCACCACCACCACCACCGCAAGAGCGATGATGATGAGTGATTGATCCGAGTATACTCTAACGGGATTCATGCTATTATTAGCTTACTAAATAAAGGGTTGAAGCATGTTCCTTTCCTCTTCATGGTGTGTTTAGCCAGTGTTGTTGCTTTTGAGTATGCTTTTGTTTGTTCCCCAGGATAAATCCCACACCTGTTGGTTTGGTGTGTTTACACTACTTATTTTCTCAAATTAAAGAGAGTTTGCTGGATTTGGTTACTGCATTTTATAACGCAAAATTTTGTCACCGTGCGCATGAACGTAGATTCTGAAATGCTCTTCCTTGGCATCTTACTAAGCCCCTGAATCAGTGGATGCACTTCAAAGTGAAACCATCATTTCCTTGTCCAGCCTGTGTCCATCTTTCGTCTCTCGAATATGACGACCCAGAAATCACATCCTGCTCTCCCAATCCCTTCTCGCATCGCATGCGCTAAAAACCAGAATGTCTCATCGAACACACCCAGCCAGCCACCATTCCTTTCACCGCAATACAAATGAATCAACGCATTTGACAAAGAACCCAACTTCTACACGGCCCTGGTATCCCATCTTGATCGATTTTATATAAATTTGAAGTTACAATTCGTATAGTTCAGCACAATTCTTCTTCATCGGAGTTATCTTGTTGACACTTGACCATCAAATAGGGATGGGATGCTCATATCAACCAGTCACAGTGAAATGTATTTAATTA
>CAODLS010753986.1:0-38588 GCA_948243855.1 Flueggea neowawraea
CACTATTTCTTCCTGTAATTTCATTAAATTCTTGATCAGAATCCAGTTGTTATTAACGTAGCATAGCATCCTTTTCTTTTTACTCTAAATATCTTTCAAAATTGGATTTAACTCTATCCCAAAAAAAACAATCATTTTGTAACTTATTTGTACTGGAGTAAATTCCAGCACTAAGTGGTCATGAATTCGATTTTTAATGGAAGTAAATAAAATGACACATCAAACAAAAAACTCTTATCCCAAAATGACACATTGTGGAGGAGAACTGCTACGAGTTTATGTATGACTTGTGACAATTGCATTTGTTGACATTTTGAGCACAAGTTAGCTTTGACCTTGACTCTTAATCAATGCTGGAATACTACTTATTTTTTTTGTTTAATATACTATTCAACTTCAAATTTATTATAATTTAGCTGCTGTTAACTAATTACTTATTTAATTTTTAAATAATTATTAAGCTTTACTTTATTTTTTCATATAATCACTGAATTTTATTATGATTGCTAAAGATATCACGTTAATTATAATCAATTAATATTTTTTTAAAATAAAAATGTATAACTATAATTTAAGAAAAAAATTCAATAACTACATTGAAAAATAAACTCAACTTTAGGCAAAAAGATAACTAAAATAAAAAATCAGATTTAGCTAAAACTAGAACATCCTTCATGTCAGCCACCTGGGCCCTAATGGGTACGTTTAGATCAACTGATGGCATCCCAACTGCAGCGTTGTCCATACTTATTCATACGAGCCAGTACACTTAGGACAACAGCTAACTTTGAAATCAAGACCGGTTTATGAATTTTATTACCCTTATTGCTGTTTCATCGGTCCCCTACTTTTCGATCGGGACCCCAACTTCTCCTCGGAAACACTGCTAATCGATTGACTGTGATGGATGTACGTTTTGAAAATGAACAAAACTAACTAATAACTTTGTAGTTTAATGGAATTAGTTTTGTCTTCACGCATTAATATGTAGCATTTTCAATTTTCGGTGGGAGTTAATGTGAAGACTCAGACCCAACTGTTTTATATAAGCCTTTATTTGTTTTATGGGAATTGGATGTAAAAGAGACAAGAAAAATATGATTTCTCTTATTTTCTTCGTCTGTACAGCAATTAAAAGAAGGAAAAGAAAAAAAAAAAAGAAAATAAATTGGATGGAAATCATTTCTCACCAATTATCACTTTTTTTTTTCACCAATTTGGAAAGAAAAGAGGGAAAATGAGAGATCCCATATGTTTTTTTGCTTGATTTCCTCATTTCCCACCTTTCATCACTTTCTTTTCCATTTCATTATTTTGAGTGAATTCTATAGTCAAACACTAACTTTTTACCTAAATCAGGCAAAAAAATATGAACCATTGGATCCAAAAAAATAAATCTGAATCATTGGTTTTGTAAGGAGTATACACTCTTTATTACTGAATTTAAAATAAATTAAGTAAAAGTAAAATAAATTAAGTAACTTATCAGTTACTTAATATTTTTCTCTTTTACATAATGTTGGATACCTTTTACTTAATTTTTTTACAGTTACAAATTTTTAATAAATTAAGTAAAATTTAAAAAATTAAGTAAAAGGTAGATACTTAATTTAATTATTTTTTACTTACTTTTACAAACTTTTACTTAATTTTTGTGCATTTAAAAAATTATAAAAAATTAATTAATGGTAAAAAAAATTAGTAACGGGTAAGTTACTTAATTTATTTACCTTTTACTTAATTTGGGTAATTTTCACTTAATTTTTTTTACCTTTTACAAAATTTTGAAAAATTAAGTAAAAGTAGCAAAAATTAAGTAACTCATAGAGTTATTTGCAACGAAAAATATTTGTCTCTAACTTTTACCTCACGTTTAGTGACAAATATTTTTGTTTCTAATAACTCTACGAATTATTTAATTTTAACTACTTTTACTTAATATTTTCAAATTACGTAAAAGCTAAAAGTATTAAGTAAAAGCTAAAAGTATTAAGTAAAAGTACTAGAAATTAAGTAACTTATCAGTTACTTATTTTTGTTTTTTTTACTTAATTATACAAAATTTAGTAACAAGTCATTAAATTAAGTAAAATGTCTTAAAATTATGTAAAAACTTGAAAAATTAAATAACTTGTCAGTTATTAAATTTTTTAACTTTTACTTAATTTGTAAAAATTATATAAACGGTTACGAATATTAAGTAAAATGTGTCATACATTATGTAAAAAAGAAAATTATTAAGTAATTGACAAATTATTTAATATCTATTATTTTTACTTAATTTGTTAAACTTTAGTAATTGAAGGACAATACACTCTATGGAATGAATGGCTTAAATTTATTGTGTTGCATCTAATGGTCAACATTTGTTGCTTGATTCAAACAAAATATAGGCGTATGACTATAGAAGCCCCATTATCTTGTTTTAACACCATACAAACCAAAAAACATGAAATAAGTTGTATTTCTATTTTTTTCTTTTTCAATTCTATTTTCTCTCTTAATTTCTTTTGTTTACCCATGCATCTATAAGGATACAAACAAAGGCCAGGATATTTCATTGATAGAAATATGAGTCTGAGCAAAAAAATGTTTCTCGGAGTCATATTTTATCTTTCTATATTGTGTAGTTAAGCTTCTTCACCATCTGAGGTTGGTCGACAATTAGAATGCTCAAATAAGCTAATGAATATTTAATATTAAAAGAATTTGATATTGGTATGAATACTGAAATAGATACTTAAAATTTAAAAAAAAATAAAAAGGCGAAAACATAGGAGCGCATTTAGTCAACGAGGATAGAAGAATATACGGCGAGCAGCCAGAATAATGAAGCATATCTATGCACTGTGTCACAGACTTAGAGTTTTAGCGCAGGAACTTCGCTCGTGTGGCACCCCGGGACTCACGCATACCCGAGGTTCAGCCTTTATCCATTTCCGATGCTTACTGGTTTCGCCCTCCTATGGGCTCATCAGGGGAGCGGGAACAGCTCCCGACCAGTGTGTGCCTAGATGGCACGCAGATCCGTCATAGTTAAGTCCCAGACCAGCGACTAACTCCCCAAACTCAATTGGGTCGGCATGCCTAATTCAAGACAGACGCAACACCTACGGCACGTACTCACACCTTCCGCTGCCCCGCAACTCACACTTTAGCTCACCAGCAAGCATCTCGCGCATCCTGTGTTGTCAAGACAGTTGGGTCGTGACACTATTGATGGTTACTCATTTCTTTTAAGAAATTAGAAATAATTAATTAGTTTTGTTAAAAAAATTCTTTTAACTAAAAGAGTTGAATCGTCAATGACCGTTGAAGATATTCGTGTGGAGGCCTGTCAAAGTCAAACTTGGGAGCTCGGTTTCATATTAGTTCTATTTGTAGACACCGGAAAAGGGGCTGCAATTGAAGCTGTGTAGCGAATCATTGACCAAGACTTAGCAAAGATTTATTACCAATTTCCTCTCTATGTTGATTGTCATGACCCGAGTTGGGCCTGTAACTGACTTATAAGATGAATTATTTGTGGAAACTCAGTTCATCTCGCACAAATCTTAGAAATACAGATATTCTACCCAAACATTCATTTATCAAAACATTTATTTAATAAAATACGATATGCAAAAAATAATATGAATATAATACTATCAAAATAAATATGAAACCGTCATAATATATTCAAAATACAAAATACAAAAATATAGCTCAGTATCCCCACAGAAACCATGTTTGAAACTCTAACTACAAAATACAAAAATAGAGCCCGAACGAGGGCACTCAATGAATAACAAAGAATGTCTCACTGGTGACGGGGTGTTGAACAGATGCTGAGCGTCAAAAATATCTACTAGATATGCAAAGAAGATAGACAAAAATAAAATGGAGTCAGGGCCCAGTGAGGAAATAGCACTTCAGATTGCCTCATACGTGCCTCACAAAGACAGGTTTGAAAATTGTTTCAAAATATACTGCACATGTATATACAAATATAATATATATATATATACACACACACACTACGTATGTAATAGCTTTCAGAAAACGTTCTACCAAAACGTTCGCATACAGAGCAGACAACATACATTCAGACAATATCAGAGTATATATATATATATATATATATATATATATATATATATAACAGAGTCATAGTACGGGACTAGAACATAGGGTACATAATAGTATTGCGGACTCCGTCATTAGACAGAACAGAGTATGCATCTGACCGAATACATGGTCACCCATTTACCCAGGTAACAAAGGCATTGACAGAGCATTGATATATCAAAGGTTATGATGCCTCATAGCAAGGTCTTCCATATCAGAGTATATATTTACCATAATATAACAGACAATCATGCAGAACAGATCTAATATTTTCAAAAAATATATATCCCAATATATGTATGAACAGAGTAAAAACGTTGGTTATTACAAATCACATAAGTCCAATTAATAATTAGCCAAATAATTATTAGTCAGATTTCATGTCATATCCCGACACATAAAAAATGATATAAGTAGGAAGACCAACCTATGTGTCTGAAGCTGTCATTTCACTCACCTGAAATCTGAAGCAAAGGATACACCACTGGTAGATGGCTGGTCTTGCTGGCAGAAACAGAAAATTGGAACAAATACATACATAATGGATATTAGAATAATAATGTTGGTACTGTGACAGTACCATATGAATGATATGCACATGCAGGCGCTCAAAGATGTTGAAACTCTAATCTGAATGATAAGCTATCATTCGCAACCCAAAATTACAGTTTGGTTCTCGACCAATGTAAAATTACGATCAAGTGCCCAAGACTCGACTAAGTTCAAAATAGCCCTCAAAGTACTCTAAAACTGCTAACTAGTCCTCGAGGTAGTTAGAATTCTCAAAATAGACCCCAACACAAAGAGGTACAAAGATGTGTAAAATTACACATTTGGTCCCTCAGAACAAAGTCTTACTCGAGTAACCAAAAGGGCTTACTCTAGTGACACCAACAGCAGCTTACTCGAGTAAGCCAGATTCTCTTACTCGAGTAACCCGTGCTCATCACTTACTCGAGTAAGCCATTTGCTTACTCGAGTAAGACCCTGCCCAGAACATTCCCAACTCGACCAAACCTTGATTTCACCGATGGAAATCGATATCTAACACCCACATTGACTCGACTCAAGCCCCTGAACTCAAATCTAGAGTCAAAATCATCAACACAACTCGAAACACACTAAATCAGCCCAAAACGAATGAGTTTGAAGCTCATTCACAAACATGTTCGATTTATGTGAATCCAAACATGCATTATGTGTTAATGGACTCCTAAAGTCCCGAAATCACAACCCTTAACACCCATTCTAAAAGAATCAACCTACATCCGAACCTAGAAGCATTCATTCAAACCCTAAAATTCACATTCATGCAAAATGATGGAAAATGAAAGAATGAGAGGTAGAGAGACGAATTCTTACCTCAAGAGACGTCTAGAAAGGAACGAGATCCAACCGAAATGGCTTATGGACGGAATATGAGTGTTTTGAGTGAAGGGAGGCAGAATGAGACTGAAGAAATCAGGTGGGGGTATATATAGACCCCTGCCTGAAACGACACCGTTTTAAGCACTGAGTGCACATTTTACTCGAGTGACACAACACTCACTCGAATAACACAAATAGTTACTCAAGTAACACGTTCTCAGGTGTTCATCATGTTCATCCTAAAACAATGCTTACTTGAGTAACCAAATGGTTCACTCGAGTAATATATGTCATATCTCACTCGAGTAATACTTAACCGCTTACTCGAGTAACCGAAGGTCCATATCACTCGAGTAACACACATTTGTTTATTCGAGTAACATAGCTCAACATCATAAGTCACCCACTCGACACTCCAATTGATCTAGCTCGACTCAAGGCGGAATCGGAAGTTATAGAGGGTTGTATCAGAATCCGAAGGAATATTACATTGATCAAGAAGCAATTCATGATAGGAAAAAAGGATCAAGAAGCAATTGGTTACCGGTGTAGGTTTCGTATCCTGAACAGTTGTAAACTCAAGCATTTTGTAGCCTTTGGGTATGAATTTGTTTGGAATTGTAACCTCATGAAATAGTTATTTGATGCGTCCAATTGTATTAGATTTAAAAATCCACTTCTTTGTGCATTCGATAAATTTTCATTTACTTATAAATAGCGTGCAAAACCAAATAAATATAGGTTCATAATGCAGGAAAACTACATGGTAGATACCAAATTTGATAAAAAAGAAAAGTCGTTCAATTGATGATTTGACCCTAAACAAGAGGGAGAAGTGGTTGAATTCTTGGAAAGTTTTAGAGGTGGTATGATGGATGCACATGCAAGAAAAAGATAGATTAGCTAACCAATTTGTTTTCTCGATCAGACACCTGAACCCAATTTAATCATGAAAATGAAAAGCTGAATTCTATCCTTCAACTCCCAAGACTATCGTAACGTCCATGATACTCATGTCACTTGTATGGAGCAGTTCAGGAAATTCTGGATTCTCTCCGACACATTCGGCAAACGAAGAGTGACGATTTATTAGGAATCCATTTTTTGGCTCATTATGTTTGTAACCATTGCTTTGCATGCATGGTTATGACCCTAATGAAATTTATTGGTCCCATGACAATTTTATTCTTCCTATATTCATTTGTAGAATTTCAATCTCATCACTTGTAAAACAGTTGTCATATGCAATTGATAAGGGTAATTAAGCTCACCTGTCATGATCCTAAAAAGACCATGTAGACCCATAGGTTTAGAAGACTGTATATACTACTGATTCAAAATTTGGATGGTACGGTCACAGCTTTTAATATCACTAAAGAGCCTGTTTTAGAAATTAGTGGTAAGAATAATACATTTTGTTTTTGTGACAAATTCTCAATTCCAACTTAATCACCAAGATTGATTTCAAAAAAAAAAACTTAATCACCAAGACCCATTTTTGGATTTCTTAACAAACTAACAAATAAACAAATAACTAAAGGCCAGTTTGACATAAACTACATATAATATATTTAAAGAATTATATAATATATTGTGTATAACTAATTTTATTAAAAAATATATTATATTTTTATTTTTTTTATCATTTATTTTTATCAATTAATAAAAAATATTATATGTTATATGTTACGTTGTAAAATAAGTCTTAAATAATAATTTACTTAACGGGGTCGGAGTGCAAAACAGTAAATTACAACACTGTTTGATCACATTGCTATGTACAACACCAAATCCGATGCACTCTATTCACTAATCACTAAATTAGCTTTCACAAAGTGAAATGACAGTTTGATGATTAATTATCACTAATTATCAAAAGCAAATTATGTCGACAAAAGCGCAAAAAATCAATACATTTGCCTGCAAAGAACAGGGAAAATTTCACACCAATGCATAGAGGTCCTTTTGAATTTAGCACAGTAGGAGATCAGTATCATGTGATGATAAAGTGATACGCAATAAAAGTTCTGATTTCGCAATTTCGAAAGAGGTTAAGCGGTTAACGACAGGTTCCAGAGCAGGCAAAAAAGCCCTTATCAATGGTTTGTTGCACAGTCGATAGCGATTTGATAACCACTTTTTCCCTTCATCAGTTTGGGATCAGTGCATCAATCCAAAGTCAAAATTAATTCATCATCCGGCGTTGTTGTAAATTTTTTTACCTATTCTTAATATATGTCTAACACAATTAATACTTATTAATTTATTTAATATATATATATAGAGATATATATTAAGATTAGACAATAATTTTTTAGTGTTAGTTTATATGGTAGATGTGTTTTTACCATGCTAAAGAGTCTAGGTTCGAATATTGTGAGTGATGATATTTGACCTAAATCACACTGGTTGAGTGTCTACCGCTTGCCTCAATGCACGATGATAAGACTTGGCTTTTATTAAATTTAGTTATGATTTTTTAAATATTGTATAGGTGAAGAAGACAGCACAATCACGTCTAACAGAGATAAACTTAATAGTTCTTTATCTTTTTTTCTTGACAAAAAAAGGTCAAAATTAATTCGTCAACAGTAGTGACCGTGACCCATATACTTACATTCTCTTATTCTCTCCCCTTATTAACTACACATATATGTCAACCCACAATTTTGTACAAATATCAATTAATAATTTTATAGTTTAGTGTCTGGTACAGATTCATTTTTTAAAAAATAAAATAAAAACCGAAGTAGAAAAGAAAACTGCACAAATTACCAGAAGCGGCCAAAAGCTAATTGCATAATGTTAAATTATCCTTCGGAGCACAACTTGTCATAGCCAGTTAGGAATTTAAAAATTGTCCGTAGACCGCCTAAAGTGAGACGCAGTAGAGCAGGTACTCCTTACTTTCGGTAAATAGTTTTCAAAATCCTGGCAACTCCTTGTATGTTCAACTTATATATAAAGAAATTAGCATCCTCATTTTAGCAACATTTTGAATCTTTTTAATGAATTAATTTTATTGTATAGACAATTAAATCAATCTATAACTTTAATTTTTTTAAATTCTCCTAAAAAAGCATATGAAAAAAAAAACTTATATCAACCTCCATCACTCAACACATAATGACGAAATAACAGCAAATGAGAATTGTTGGATCAAGGGTGATCAACATTAAGTTTCTTTTGTGTTTTGATGATGTACAAAATATTTGAGATAGAGTGAAACACGTTGGAAAACTCGAAATTGCAAATCAAACCATTGGAAGTGCCACAACGTACCTTATAGAGGTACAACGTACGTCACAGTGAAGAGCAACGTATGTTATGGAAGATCAACATACGTAGACATGGAGCTGAATACAAACAGAGGCTACTGGATCCTTAACAACGTACATCATACATGCACAACGTACGTAGTGAAGTCACAACGTACGCAAAGGATATTCAACGTACATCATCTGGAGATATGGCTATGGTCAACGTACGTCATGGAAGATAAACGTACGTAGAGTTGAAGAATTTGCAGACAACGTACGCAGGCTTGGTGCAACGTACGTTGTGTTTGTTCCAGAAGGCTGTAACGACTATAAACAGTCTCAAACGGCTAGTTTCTCAACACCAACGGTCAAATAGCTTGGAAAAGCTATAAATACATCAATGAAGAACAAAAAAACAATGGATGATCATATGCTTTCAAAGCCAAAACGTTTTATCATTCCATCACCCCCAAAACACCAAAATAAAGTTAGAGAGAAGATTAAGAGCATTGTGTCAACATGTACTCCTAGCATAGAGCTTAAATATTTTGTAAACAGTTTTTACAAATACTTTGAGAGTGTGGGGAAGGTTGGTTGTGAACCTATGGAAAACAACATTGTAATGGCCTTAGAGGTTTGAGCCGTAATCAACCTTGTTGGCTTTAGAGGTTTGAGCCGTAATCAACCTTGTTGGCCTTATAAAAATCTTAGTGTTGTTTTTCTCGCCTCACTCCAACTCGCTTCCGCTCTCCAAACTTAACCAAGGCATCCCTGAGAAAATTATCCAACAAGAACTACTTAAAACATGATGTAGAAGTTGATGATAATGTTGGGATAACTCTCCAAATTTCACATCAATTAAGAGAGAAATTTGTAATAATGTAAATCCCACATGGCTTAGGTATAAAATTGTAAGGAGTTTACTTTCTACAAATATGTGTTATGCCTTTTTTTTGTATCACAAATTATAAATTAGTTAACTAAAGAGGGTGTAACTTTGGCTTTGAATTTGTGAGAGTGAGATAGTTTTAACAACTTTGTTTGTTTAAAAATTGTAATATTTATTTTAAGTGGTGATCGTAGACATAAGTCTATTGAGGGTCGAATCATGTTAAAAATTGTTTTGTATTCTCTTTTTTTTTTCTGTTACTTTTTTTTTTGTGGCTGTATTTACATGAGATAGTAATGGTCTGAATGGAGTTTATTAAAGGAGTATGAGTAAATGTACAGCAGGGGGAGACGAGCAAAAGGACAATCTAGGAAGAGAAGGCGAGCAACGGCATCGAGGAAGGAGAAAGATGAGTAGTGATTTGTAGTTAGATGGCACTGTCGGAACAAAGCTGAATGCTAGGGACTAATTAACAAGATATTGAAAACGAATAGACTCATCAAAACAACCAAGGGGATAAACAGATAATATCCCGTTAAATTAAATTACCCCTTCTGATACCTCGTGTCATGGTGTGGTAAATATAAATGGGCTGTTTGGGACTCCCAAAGTAAACCCACGAGAAATAAGGGAAGTGTGGGGGAGAAATATGGAAGTTCGGTCAAGAAGATGCAGTAGGGAGCGAGAAAGCAGTCCAGACAGGGCCAAAGTGTGCATGCAGGTTCAAGGTCAGGCACCTCCACCACAACGAAAACCCATCAAAAATGTTCA
This sequence comes from Flueggea neowawraea, assembly GCA_948243855.1. Classification (NCBI taxonomy): domain Eukaryota; kingdom Viridiplantae; phylum Streptophyta; class Magnoliopsida; order Malpighiales; family Phyllanthaceae; genus Flueggea; species Flueggea neowawraea. Next base: position 10,396 of record CAODLS010753986.1, read on the forward strand.
AGTCGTCTACTACATCTCCAGAAATGGCCAACTTGAACACCCTCATTACATGGAAGTCACCCATTTAGCCAATCAACACCTTCGTTTGAGAGGTAATTTAATTTTTTTTAGCAAACATTTTTAATGATTCTTTATAATGACTAAATAATTTTCTTTCTTCTAAAAATTGCTGTGTTCTTGTGGATATTTATGTAGATTTCATGGATCGGCTTACCCTTCTGAGAGGCAAAGGCATGCCCTCTATGTACTCATGGTCTTGCAAAAGGTACATTATGTTATCTCATTCTTAATTTTTGTTTCTAAACACCAATGTGCTTATAGCGCTCATAGTTACTATAGTGAACTCTAGCATAGAGTCGAACGTTCGATTTTTTATAAAAGCAAATAAATGACTTATCAAAAACAAGAATTTATTTTTAAATGCCAGCTAATTGGATTAATTATATTTTTTAGGAGCTACAAGAATGGATATGTGTGGAATGACTTGGCTGAAAATGATATAATCTACCCATCAGAAGGAGCTGAATATGTGTTGAAAGGTTCTGAACTTGTTGAAGGGTGCTCCGGTCAGTCTATACTAAACTAAATTGATGTTTCAAAATTCAATTAATTTTTTAAACAATGATTTAACTTGTGTGTATTATGTTACAGAGAGGTTTCAGCACCAATTGAATGTAAGCAATGGTGGCATCGTTAACAGACACCCAATCCATCATCAAGACCCAATTCTGCATGCAAAGAGAAACCAGCAACTGGCTCCGAGTCAACCCAGACAAGTACTGGAAGAAACTCGCACCACCTACCAAGAATACGAAGAAGACCCGGAGGAAGATGAATCCCAGGAAGAGCTCGAAGATGAAGACATGAAAACAAGCTACACCAGTTCCACAACTCCCCATTATCGTTGCTCAAGAGGAGTCGCAACCGACGAACTGGAACCCACCACTGAGCCGACTCGCCCCGACCCGCTCCCACCACAATCATTACTCAACACAACAAACCCAACCACCCCAACTGGAGTATCAAAGAGATTCGAAGATGGTGACCCAGTTGGGGCTGAGTCAGTACCGAGTCGGAACTCTGTGCTGCTCCAACTCATTTCTTGTGGGAACTTAGCTATGGCTAAAGCAAAGAACAACACGGCTCTTATGAAGCAAAAAGAAGTGATGACAAAGGTGAATATTAACAACAACAATGTGGTGAAAAGGAGTCAAAGTGATCTTCACAGAGGGGTTCTGTACAAGAGTGCCGTTAGGGTTGCTGAAGAGGAGTTGATGATACGTTGCATGTCGGAGGATCCGAGGTTTGGGAATTTACATGCTGAAGAGAAGGACTATTTTAGCGGAAGTATTGTCGAGTCAATGAGTGAAGACCGAGTCGTGGCTCAGCCTGGATTGAAAAGGTCGAACTCGTATAATGAAGAGAGGTCAGTAACCATGATCGTGCTTGATTTTCCATATTAAACTCGCATTGGTGGCGCCACCCTATCGAATCAGCTAGCTGAGACCGTGGAGCGGGGTGCATTCCTGAGTTCAACTTAACTCATTCGACTTCATTTAATTTATTAGCGGTGTGGTCTTTTAGTTTATTTATTTTTAAAAACTCGCAATTTAGCTTTGTTAAGCTTAGTAATTGAGGTAATAAATTCGTAATAACATGGTAATTAGTGAATTGTCAACTTTGTCAATTAATAAAATAATTTTGGAACAAAGATGTAGTCAGTATTGTTGAAGCCATTTGACCTGCCTACTGACTAGGCTATAGATTGATCTTTTTGTTCTTTTTCATGTCGAGAGTCATCAAATTTCAAGTTGACTATCCGCCATTGGGTCCCATATTCCTTATATGGGTCTTTCAAATAAGTTTACATTTTGATAAAAAAAATTGCTATTAAAATGTTTAATAAATAATTAAATTATATAAAATGGTAATTATTTGAAAAGAAACTAAACTATGAGATATTATTTAGCTCTATTTTTCTTTAATAACATAGAAATATCTGTTTTTTTTTCTAATTTTATTTTTGCTATATTAAAAGAACATATTAAGTACCATATTTAACTACAAAATAGCTTCTTTTTATAGTAAGTAAGATATACATTATAACTCATAAAAAAGATATATAAATATATATATATATATATATATTAATTTGTCAATTTAGTTTTTTTTTCCTATGATTTGTCAATTTAGTTTATTTCATAACATCAAACTATCTGAATGTTGCTATGGTCAGGAGCTCCAACCCTATGGCGGAAGAAGAAGAGAAGGATGAGATCATTAAAGAGAAAGCAATGAGAGGAAAGTGCATCCCTCTCAAGAAATCTTCAACCTCTTCAAAACCAACCAAGAAATGATTAAAAGAAACTAATTAATGTCTATTTGATTGGAGTGGTTGAAATAGTATTTATTAGCAGTTAATTTATTAGTAGGGTTAGACCTAAATCACCAGCGACATCATTGTAAATCTTTGGAATATGATTCTGTGTCCTCTGCTTTGGTTATATAGATTACTGTTTTAATATGCTTTTGATGGAACAATTTGGTGATGTTCATGAGTAAAGTTTTTTTTATTATTATTAAAGTTTAGAATCCTAAAAAATGGTGGTTCACATGCTACCATTGATTTCGGTTTCAATCAATCAATCAATCAATCTGCATTTCGATTAAATATCCGAACTGTTCATTTTGGGTAAGTTGAAGCAGCTAAAGTGTGGATTGTGTGAATTTCTTATTTTGTCTTTTTGAAAAATTGACAACAAGAAAGATCTAAGGACAAAGTAAAAATAAAAATTTTGTTTTTACCTTTTTGAATATTGTTATTACATTTAACGCACAAACTTTACTTTTAGCATTTTTTACACACATACAAATCTTAAAGCAAGCTAAAAATAAAATGATCAATGAAATCTTAAAGCAAGCTAAAATTGGTTCCAATTGATGAAAAGCAACAAGTTCACAAAGGAGATCATAAAGAAGCTCATTCCTCTGAAATTAAAATTCCCAACTAAGCAATTACATTTTTTTAACTGAAGTTAGATTTCATTGTTGTAAAAGACGTTAAACAACTATTGATGAAAAGTGGTTGTACAAACATATAAAGAACTATGTAACTATTATGCTCCTTATGGATTAAAATGTCCCAACTAAGCAACTACTCCATGTTAATCATCATAATTGTTCCATACTTGTTTTACCAACAACGGCTCATTTTAGACCTAACTAAGCGTTGATAATGGATCCAATAACTTAAATAATTAAGCGCAATAAGTGTTGTGAAGATGTGGGCGACTGTTCCGTTTTGGCAGTACGTGCTTGTGCATCCACAAGACAAGCTTACTGTTGCTATTTTTCTTCCCACGGTGCATGCATAAATAACATGCATTAAAGTTTCTTCTAGGTCAACCCTCAATTCTTTTCCTTGGATCCGCTGCTTTGGTTACACTATATGTGTATATCTTTTAATACTTCCTAATCCATTAAGTTAGCTTTTGCATATGTCATGTCCATATAAAAAAAGTTATAGTCCACTTACAAATTTGGTCCAAAAATTAAGAAAAAAGGGGAAAAGAATTGCATGAATACAGCGTATATTTACGAAAATTAAGTCTGACAAAAAATCATACATTATTTTTCTCTTCTTCTATTACAGTTAATAGGATTTACTATTAAAGTTAATTTTTTTTTTATGTATAACTAATAACTATGACGTCTTTTCCTCGGTTGATTTGGTTATAAAGAAAGAATAATGCGAGTGGAGTCTTTCATGTATTCAAGTTGACAATTAAAGTAAATTAAAACTTGCATGCCCTTGTCAACCTGGTTAAGTGATGCTAACTTAATGAATTCATCAGAAGTACGGGATCAAATTAAGTTAAAAATCGTATATAAATAAAAAATTCTCTTTAGGTACATAATTAGATTTTTCATGATATTTCAATTCTTCGAAGATCTTATAGTTTCCAGATTTATTATCCACATGCACATGCTGGATTTCTCAAAAACAAACGTACACAAAACTTGCTTATCTTTTTCATTGACTTTTCCTTTGTTTTGGCCTTTTTCCGCTGGAAATAATAGGCCTGTTTAGAAAATTTCCTTCAAGTTCCTAAGGAAAGCATATTTTAATTCTCAAATATTACTTTAAAGCTTACATGATCAAAAATTATATAATCTAGTTGTATTTTGCAGCTCGAAAATCAAGATCAGTTTGAAGGTTGGATCTAATTTTCTGTTTGAGTTAATAGACTTATAACCCATTCGTTACTAAGTCAATTCCAGCATAAAAGATGACTTTAATTTTCAGCGAGGACAAATAAAACTACTTTATTAAAAAATATTCGGATGGGAAGAATAAGAAGCATAGACGAAGTCACCAACTGACTAATTCAATCAATAGAAGGAGCTTAAAATGCCGCAAAATTTGCAATTTATCTTTTTGTGAGCATGTGACATCTTAAATTTAACAAATCAGTGCCAACTATTTTATTACAAAACCTATTTTAATCATCCTCTAATCAATCTAACTCTCATTGCAATATAAATACACTAATCCTTCCTTCATTTTGCTCAGAAATCCATTTCACATAAGTGCAAGGTCATGGCCAAGTGGTTGTCATTGTTGTTTGCCTTGTGTGTCCTCCCTGCCCTTGTCACCGCTCATCGTGTAGTAAAACCTTTCCATATCCATGGCAAGGTCTATTGTGACACTTGCCGCTGCGGCTTTGAGACCAAAAAGACCACTTGCATTCCTGGTAAGGTTTCGATATGTTCAAGATTTTTTCTTACTAGGAGTACTGTATAACATATTTTAATATATATTTGAACAATCATAGCAATTTTCGACACGATTACACAGTTATGACATGATTGACTTGATTCCTACTTTTGTTGTGTTCACATCACTTTTTTTATGTTAGTTACAGTACGAAATTTTAAGATATTATTGGTACAATCAATGATCTAGATTTAGTTTTGAAAACTTCAACTAATTTGGGCCGTCCACGTTAATTAATGAGATGATTAACCTTAGGTGTTATGTGAACAATTCAAATTAGTTGAAATCTTCAAAACTGAATTTGGGTTGATGTCTGTATGATACCGTACCCAATTTTTTGTTTTGTTTATCCACTTGTAATCACGTTAAACATGCAAATAATATGATATAATTTAATACGTCTAATACAAATTAACAACTCTAAACATATCTCTATATTTTACCGTCAATTCAATCTATTAACTTCTATCTCACATAGTATTAATTAACCGAATTTTAGTTGCTTCTGAAAGAAAAATAACACGTACTTATGAGTGAATAACAACAAATTAACAGGTGCTATTGTCCGAATCGAGTGCGTAGACAGAACAACATTGCAGCTTAAGTACAGTATTCAAAATAAAACAGATTGGAGAGGATCGTACAACATAGTGGTGGAGGGTGACCATGCAGACGATATTTGCAGTGCTGTTCTTGTGAGCAGTCCCTTGGCATATTGCAAAACCCCAGATCCTGGACGCAGCCGTTCCGAAATTATTCTGACTCGTTCGAATGGTGCCATTTCCGATCATCATTTTGCAAATGCCATGGGGTTTCTGAGGGATGAAGAGTTGCCTGGTTGCACTGAATTGGTTAGCAAACTCTTGTACTCGGAATAATGATGGAATGATTAAGATTTAAGTTAGTAGCTCCCATGTTTTACTGTTAGGAATTGTTGATGGTTGGTGTTGTCTTGGTTTGGAATTTTGTGTTGTTGGTCATGTCTTTTGGCTCAAGAGATCAGATCATTTTGTTGAGAAATCAATGCTCTTTTCATTGTTTCGTAGTTCTGTTCTATCCAATCTTTGGTCTTTTTGCTGGCAAATTGCACGATTCTTTTCCTGCAAGGCCCTCAATACTTCTTTTGAAGCTATTCTCTGAGCTGTTTTCTTGCCCTTTGCTTTGGACGTATGTCTGAACTGAACCAGCCGGATGCCCGCGCGATGCACGGAAATGATATTGATGTTAAAATTGAAATCATAAGATTATCGAGATTTTGCCAATTTTTTTAATGCGAAACAATGCAATTAGACCTCAAAACTTTTTTTTTTTACAATGACAATTTGGATTGCATATAACGTTGGGATTTAAAGAAAAATTAATGCTCCTCACATGTAATGTTGCCATAATACAATTTTCTATAAGAATTTCAGAATTCAAAATAGTATTGTTGAGTGCATTCTGGAATTTTTACTTTCCCGATAAATTACTCACTAAAAATTACTATTTTTTAATCCAACCCAATTGAACATGCTTAACAAATTAAGCGAAAAGCAAGAAAAAAAAAAGGAAAAGGAAAATCACTGTTAGACGCATTTAATGTGCTCGGACATATGCCATAATCGGATAACGCCCTAACAGGAGACATTGAATGTAAAAATTCGTACACGTGGATGAAGAAAAGAAAGGTGCGACTTTTCGCACAACCATTGAAGTTGCGCATGGGAAGTGGAAGTGTTCTCGAGGAAATGTGATGGACTGAACTAGTCATCCAAATGCAAAAACTTTGGGCTGGTTGGTAGTCATTATCCGAGCAGTCAAATTCAAGTCTGAGGTTACACGTTCTTGAGAAAATACAGCAACAACATCAAAAGAAAATTTGGCTCGATGAAGGTTACAACAAGGAACACGTTGTGACCAAAAAAAATGGTCATCATGGAAGATGGATACATCTACGACTAAGGAAGTTACAAGAACGTGGAAAGTTGGACAATGTGGGGAGTTGAACATGGCGGCAGAAATTTTTACATAAAACGTAGAGCGAGAACTCAAGGAATAACTGCTAAAAGTCTTCAGTATAAAAATGCGAAGAAAACATTGTGCAAGACACACATCAAAGACCAAATTCCTGCAATTTTATTTCCCACTGTTTATGTTTTAAGTTCTTCGTTTTTAGTCATATTTTATTTTATATTACCAAAGTTCAATTAATTGCTGACTGGCACGGCGGAGTGTGGACATTCCCAGACTGAACACATAAGCATTTAGGACTATTCCGTTTCAAGTCTTTTACTTGCTTTCCTGTAATGTTTGTTTTAATTACATGTATTGTTCTTCAGGCAAGTAATACAAGTAGTCCTTTGGTTTCTCGGACACAATGCTTTATTTTTACATTCTTCGTACTTAAAGCCCTAAGTTACTAAATATTACCGAACCTTTAATCAAATTTACACGGTCACTCTATCTATTTACTCCAATCCGATTTAATACGCTTGGGTATCCCAGCCTCGGGAGCGAAATCCTCCCAACAACCACTTAACTCTTCAATTCCTAAAACTTAGAAAAGATAAAATTAATCAGATCCAGCCATGGTTAAAAACTCATTTTTGCATGCAGAAAACTCATATATATCTGTCAAAAACTCAGCCATGGCTATTTCAGCTCCATTATCTCATATATATAATGCTCCTACACCAACATTGACACCACCATGCATCCAGGTCTACCTCTTCCCAACTCAGTCAAAGTGGCTATGCAGTAAAAACCAATTGCAGCCATGTCATTCCAGTTAATCAATTTTATGGCTCCGAAAACAAATGCTTAAGAATTTATGAAGAAGGCTATGAAACTATCAAATCCGTTGGCGGATTTCTTAAGCAAGCTTCTTGCAGCTTCTTCACTTGCAAAAGTTATAAGAAAAATTTAATTTACTTAATCAAGTGACATGCTAAGCTTCTTAATTTAAAAACCAGACGACAAATTAAAGTCAAAATATAGTTAATAACAGACAGCAAAGCACATACAAATTAATCAAAAAACATGCCAAGAAAAGTCCAAACCAACAAAGAATCATAAAATGAGAAATTTTATCTTAAAAAGAATCATCTTTCTTATGAAATCGAATCAAAACTGAAATAGTTTTGAACCTTGAAGGGCGTGAGAAATGGCTTCACCTACAAAAATTTTTTGGAAATTAATTCTGGAGTTCTTGAGATTTACTCTAATTAGTAAGTCAGTCCTCGTATTTTTAAAATATTACATATACATTTTTGAAATTTAAAACCGTGTTACATATTAGTCTTTCTGTTAGTGGTCCGTTATTAATTTATTAAGAAATTGATGATGTGTCACATTATTCATTTAAAATAAATTTTTAAAGCCAAAATTACTCCTCATTCTATTTTATCAGATCATTAAAATTCTTACTTTTCTTCTTCTTCTTCTTGAAACCTAGAATCTGGAACTTGCAACAAAATCAAAATTGTGATTGTTGCTCCCCCACTTAAACACATAAAAACTAAAAAATTGCAACAACCTTATCTTAAATTCTCTAATCATTTACATTAAGGCCAACACAAATTTAACTCAAAAATTCGTAAATAACAAAGAGTAGGAAAACAACAAAAACCCAGAAACCAACAACATCCAAATTCGCAATATGTGTACCAACATTATAGATTGAACAAACAAGCAAAACCTAAAAACTAAAATCGATCTCGACAAAGTAGAGAAGCATCAAGAACATCAACATTGCAATAACCCCACTCAAAGCTCAAAAATCAGCTCAACCAAGTTTGGATTTTTTTCAAACCCTTCAACCCCTCCTTCACAATCACAACAACATCAGCAACAACTACCCATTTCAACCAGGTGAGGAATCAATCGAAACCCTCCTCTTTGTTTTGTCGAACCTTCTTTCTTAAGAAGAATCTTAATAAGCAACTAAGTCAAGAGTTACTTCTCCGTCACTGCTTCTCCACGTCACTTCTCTCCCGGAACGCTGCCGTTTGAGAAGCTTCAATCACAATTGCAAGATCGCGATGTTGAGATTTCTTTCATGAGGCAAGAGGTTACAAGGTGCGCCAATGATGTTCTTGGTACATCTCAGATGTGTAGCAAGAGCAACACAGAGGCTTGCCATAAACAAGTTAGGGTTAGAGTATTCAAAAAACCAACAAAACTTAGAAATTAAAGGATTGAATTTTCTCTCTTATGGGTTCAAAGACCAACATGCAAAAGCAACAACAAGAACACCAACTTGAAGAGTCTCAACAAGAACACCGCCATTTTCTCTCTTTTGGGTTAAAAAATGTCGTTCGAGCACACATCTGGAGTTGACGACGTGAAAAGGGTTAAAAATGACACAAATCTGAAACAAATCCAAATCAAAACTCCCATTTTTTTTAACACCACCATACCCAGGTACCACCAAAGCTCCCGTCACCACCAAAGCTCCAGGTCGGATGTTCCTTTTTTCGACCCAGAAGCGTTTAGGTTGGGTTTGGGTTTCTTGAAATGGTTCGCTCTATCGGGTTCCTTTTTTCGACCCACACAAGAAAGGAATGCTCAAGTCTTCCTTTAAAGAACAAGTCATCAGAGGGAGAGAATGTGAGGCTTGGAGAGAGAGAGAAAAGAGAGGAAGCATCTCAAAAGGTGGAGAGGGAAAACTTGACAGGAATGACTGTGATTTTGACATTTAAGGAGGACATTTTCTTAAACATTCATTTTTGTTAACTTCATAAGTTAAAAAATACGCGTGAATGATTAACTTGTTATTTTTAAAAATATGATGATTGACTTATTAATTAGGACAAACCTCAAGATTCCAGAATTAATTTCCCAAATTTTTTTGAGTTGTTTTCCTCCTAAACTATCGCATCTTCCAGTGGAGGGGATTGTAATGAAACCCAAAAAAAGGAGAATCGATAGATTAGGAATTTAAAGGGGAGTTGAGGTTTTTGTAGATGGGATATATTAATGAAAATAATTATGGCGTAGGAGAGGTATTATTGTTATCATTCAATGGTGTTCAAAAATAATTAGAAAAATTCAACAAAAACGAGAAAATTAGAAAACATGGGATACTCAATTAATGAAAATAATGGCCACAAATCTCCGCAAAAATTAAGAAATTTATGGAAACAATCATCAAGAAAATATAGAATGAAGATCAAAGTTGTGATAGCGGATGATTTTTTCCTACAACAGAAGGTCGCAATAATTTTTACAACTTTTCCTAATTAAGATACAATATTCCTTACTGGGTGTAATATTTCATGATTTAAAATAAATTTAAAAATATTATTACACCCTTACAAGAAAATTGTAATAATTTTTTTATTATTATAAATCCAATAAAAAATATTGCACCTTAATTAAAAAAAATTGTAAATTTTTTTACAACATTTAATTGTAGGAAAAAATTATCCGTCTCCGCAATATGCTTGTGAACATCATGTGGTGCCTGAAGGATGTGTTTATTTAGAACGTCCCTCAAGGCAGATCGCACACATCAGTCATTATTCACAACTTACTAATTTTGTTGGGCTGCTGACACAGAAATCGGCAGTGCTAAAAATTACATGATAACTGTTTGTGATAAATTTTAGAAATATATTGTAAAAATAAATTATAAAAAATAGATTTGTGAACAGTAAAATGTTAAATTAACACCTTTTTTATAAGTACAACATGCATAAATTATAAAAATATAATATGCATATTTTCCCAAATAAACCACAATGTACGTCTTTGGAGAAAAGGATCTCACATATACATACGTCATCTTCAACATAAAATTCTATTTTATAATAATTTTTTTATAAAAATATAATATTTATAGTCAAAATATCTCTAACCCATAATTTTATTTTTAATTTTAAAAAAGAATATTTTTTTAATATTATTTTTAAATTATATTTTTTATTATTATTTTTATAAACTAAATATAAATTTAATTTTTTCTTAATTATTTGTTAAAAAAATTAATCATGTAATTTGAAAAAATAAGAATAAGATTAAAAAAATAAAAAAAGTACTTTTTTTGCATTTTGCTACAGTATCACGCTGCATGCAAAACTAAAAAACACCCCCCCAAAATATAGCTGGTTGGAGAGGCATTTTTAAACTAAGTTTTGCGTTTTACAAAAGTGAAGTAGGGTTAGAGATGCCCTTAGTAAAACGTAGCGGTCTCTCGATGCCACACATCTAGCTAATCAGGGACAAACATAGGGGTAAGGAGTCCCGTGACCTGACGTCGATGATATCCTGTCCTAGTTTCATTATAATAAGAAATTTTATATGTATTTAATTTTATTATAATAATTTTTAAGTTTCTAAATTTTAAAAAATAAATAATTAAATTTTTAATTTAATTTATCGTTCATTTGTTTACTGCTAAAATTACTGTCAATTTTTATGATGTCATTCAGTATTCGTGAGTGAAAATAACTCCGTCACTGCAGCTAATAGAGTTTTGCAAGCCGAGTAGAAGTATTTTTTTTTGGCAAAATAACTTAACTTAACTTAGAGACACACTGGCATTTGAAGAATCAGGAAATTATGAGTTCCTTCTTTATATTAGGTTAAGAAATAATACGATATCATTGAATTAACTTAGACTTTTATTAAAAGATATTAATATTTTAATATTGATATTAAAAAATAAAGAATAAAATTCCGGTGATTACGAAATATTTGAAAAAATAGAATTTTCAAATTTTAATTAGAACTGGTGGTAGCAGATAAAACGATTTATAAAAAAAATACGAAACAAATTAATCTTACCTGAAAAAACAAAGAAAAAGAAAAACAAATACGACATCGTTTTGCAGCAGGCTACGGTGTGGCTCCTCTGCAATAGTTCTCCCCGCCTCAAACTCTGTACAAACCGCCACCTACACCTACCCGCGTTGAAACCGTTGCTTCCCTTCCACAGATCGCTCTCTCATTTTCACCATCACTTCAAAGCTATTAACTTTCGCTGTTTAATCAATTCAGGACACTAAACCCAACTCGTAAGTCCGACCGTCAAAATCCTCTCGTTGTTATTGGTTTCTCTTTTTCTTTTGTACTTTATTGGGTTCTCTTTCATTCTCGTTTCTCTGTCCTTTCATATGTGCTTTTTGTTTTAATTGTGTTTTTTTTTGGGGTAAATTTGGTTACTATTTAGATTTTAGTGAGGGTGACACCGTGACATTTGGAATTCCCGACAGCAAAATGCTTAAGCGAGTTTTGGTTTCTCTGGACCACACTGACTTCTGGGTTTTTGACTATATGTGGTTTATTGACAATGGTGAGTGGGGGGTTTTGAGTTGAGTTGGTGAATCAGTCAGCTGATGTCAGTTTCACTGGACCAGACTGACTTGTGGGTTTATGATTATATGTGGTTTGATTCTTACCGGCAATGATGAGTCGGAGGTTTTTGAATCAGCTGGTGAATCAGCTGATGTTTTTGGCTGCTGCAATGTTACTTCTTGTTGGACTGATGTGGTGTCTCTGGTCATTCATGATCGGTTTTGTCGTTTACTGATGTAGACAGCATTTTTGAGTCTGAACTCTGGCGTCTTTAGTTTGATTTTTTATTGATTTTTTCACATTAAGTTTGATTAAGAAACTAAAAGTTCTTGCTTATTATGAAACATGTTTTCTTCTAATGGAAGTGGTGATTGGTGAATCTGGTGATCTACTTGTGTTTAGCGAGCTGCTTCTGTTTGATGGTGTAATAGGATTTTGGGTTTGAGCACTGATTAATTTTCCATTAGTTGTAAAACAACCTGTGATTTTACCGGAGAACTGATGTTGGATTATATAATACAATAATAATCTTAATTGTATAGTGACTTTAATTTTCTTTCTTATCTTGACGTTACCACTGATGATGAATAATAATACTCAGGAGTTGTATGTTCTGATGAATTTGCTCACAATTTGTGCTGCGTAAACATTGTTTCAGTTGGATAAGAATATGGCTTCTGGTGTATTACACAATTCCATTGTGGCCATTCAGCTCAAGAGCACCTGTTGTGATTCTAATTCACATGACTTAAGGAACAATTCGTTGAGATTTCTTTCGAACAGTTATGCATTAGACTTTAAATTGCTTGGGAAGGGAATTTGTGGTCCTGGCCAGCAAAAAGTGCAGGGGATTCAATTATCTTCTTCACATGCTTCAGTGGTGGAACCAGTCTCATGTACTTCTAATTCAACCGGCAATTACAATCAGAAACCCTTATGTGAGTGAGATTATCGAAGTGATGCCATTGCTGATATTTTCTTTCATTGGTCATTTTGCCGAACTAGGAAATGAGAAATGCCCTTGGCATTGCACTGCACAAACCTAAGTTTTATTGGGGAGATTCTCATGACTTATGATCTCTGCTTATAGAAATTCAGATTCCTGCCTATGTTGTCAACTAAATGTTGTTTTCATTTTCTTCATTGATAGTTGAATCTTCTTTGATACTGATTCAAAATGGAGAGTCTATGTGGAATGAAAAGAATTTGTTCACTGGATGTGTTGATGTCCTCTGACACGAAGAGGCATAGAGGAAGCAATTGAAGCTGGCAAGAGGATTAGCAACATACCAGTAGATATGATTTACACTTCTGCCCTGCTTAGAGCACAGATGACAGCTATGCTTGCCGTGACTCAACACCGATGCAAGAAGGTACACCTGCTCATGTTTTCTAAAATGCCTAGTTCTTATATCTACTCCATTCATCCTGCAGTCTAATTTCTAGATAAAGTAAGCCCACTTATAAAACACTCCCTCTGTCTTATAACAATGATCCAATTTTCCCTTTCTATCTATTCCAAAATTTAGTTCACGTTGCATTTTTATGATGAAATCTCTTTAGATGCTTTATAATTTCAATGTGGGAAGTTTCAATTTTAGCTAAAGAGCAAGGATATTTTAAGAACTGTACATAATTATAGCTGATATTAACTAATTGTCTTAATCTGTCCGAAAATATGAAGTGTACTATGGATTTGGGACAGAGGGAGTGTACCACTACATGGAGAGTAATCATAGTGGATAATATCTCTGTCAATCCTAACACTCAGAATGGCAAGATAATTTTTTTTTTAAACCATAGTTCCCAAAATATTATAATGGCCTGTTACTGCCACTGTCAAAATATCTCTTCAGAATGTGCTATGCTAAAATTACCAAATGTTTATTGCCTTTTCAACAATGTGACTTTGCAGGTGCCCATAGTTATGCATGATGAGAGTAATCAAGCAAAAGCATGGAGTCAATTTTTTAGTGAAGAGACCAGGAAACAATCTGTTCCAGTTATTACTGCTTGGCAATTGAATGAAAGAATGTATATCATCCTTATTTGTTCTTTTTGTTTTTTCACTGAAATTGGTGGTTATAAAAATAAAAATTTCCTTCCAGGTATGGGGAATTGCAGGGCCTTAACAAGAAAGAGACAGCCGAAGGATATGGTAAGGAGAATACACGAGTGGCGTCGCAGTTATGATATTCCTCCGCCAAATGGCGAGAGCCTGGAAATGTGTTCTCAAAGAGCTGTAGCCTATTTCATGGAAAATGTAATCACATAAACATTTCTTTGTTATGATGTTTCAGCTTTACATAATGAATGTGAGAGACTTGAAGCATCTTTAGAAGTTACATATGCGTAAAGCATCATATACCTGTGCTAAGAATAACATATATTGCAGATTGAGCGTCGGCTTCAATCAGGAAAGAATATAATGGTTGCAGCCCATGGGAATTCACTGAGATCTATCATTATGTATCTGGACAAACTAACTTCTCAAGAGGTATTGACTATATTCGTTTTCTGGGTTGCTATATGCTCAATGAAGTGTCATTGATCAGGCACAAAATTCACTTGTTCTGTAAGCAGGTTATCAATTTAGAGCTATCAACTGGGATTCCTTTGCTTTACATATATATAGATGGAAAGAACATGAAGAGAGGGAGCCCTGTTGGACCAACGGAGGCTTGTGTTTATGCTTATACCAGGGTATCTCCTCTACTCCTAATTTGTCTTAAGTTTGGATGACTTAATTTTTCAACCTTTGTTGTTTGTTGATAGTATTTGGTGTGCACAAAATAGATTCTTTCTGTTTTTCACCATTCTGCCGAATTATCACAAGGATGGCAAGCTGCATATCAACTTGTGCAAAATCAGAGCATCTAGACTTACCATGGAGGATATATGCTTTCTTCTAAATTTATAACCCAATTCATTCCTATTTTATTGCCAAGCATTGTATATAAGCCCTTTTTTTATTGGGTTTTCCAAAGTCGCTATTGAATAACTTTATTTTTCCTTATAAAGTTCCTTCCCTGTTTAGCGCTTCCATTACAGATGGTCTGTGCATTTGGTATTTTTTATGCTTTCCTGTCATACGGAGCTGTTCTTTACAAATACTTGCCTAACCGATTGGTGTTTTGGAAGCAAAGTACCATTAATTTCTTTAAAAGATACCAAATGCACCGATGGTTCAATGCATTCTGTAGTCTTAAGCATTCCTGTCATACTGAGCTGTTCTTGTTAGTTTTGCAAATAATTAGTGTTTTGGCAACTAAGTAGCATTATTTTCACTAATTTCTTAAGAAAAAAACTTCTTTCTCTTCCATGTATTTTTCAATTTGAAAGTTTCCTCAGCTATGTTGTGACTTGTGAGAACTTCATTAATGAATTCTGGTCTGTCCTGATTTACAATCTTTACTATGAAAACATTAGTATGTGCTTATTTTACCGTATTAGTAGCTTGTTCACGCACATAATTGCGATCTTTCTCATGTAATCCTCATCCTTGCGGGAAAAAGAAAAGTCATATAATTGCATCCGTCTGACTGCAACATTTTTTGAATGCAGAGTTTAGCTCTTTACAGGCAGAAATTGGACGAGATGTTACAATGAACAACCTGGGATAGGTAATTTCATGCTTACATGGTGTGTCTACTGAATTCAACATTCCAAATAGATGCATGTTCAGTAATCTTCAATTTTAGTTCTGATTTTGTTTCCAGGGACCGATACGGATTGTTCCAGGAGTACAGAAGCTGAGGGTTAGAGTAGAACCAATTCCTGAGTGCACGTCCTTGCAGTGGCTATTTGTTGGGGTCAATCTGCAAATTCTCCATTAACGTGCAAGAGTAGTTCCATAAACATCATAGAGTTTTGCAGAAACAAAGACATTGTTGTTATCAGTAGATGAGGTTTGAAGAATTTCGGCTACGGAGAAGACATTCGTTGTTGTTCTTGGATAAATGTTCAAGACAAGATGACCATTATCTCTGTACATTTTTTCTTCTCCACTGAAATGCAACAGAAACGTTGGAAATCAAAATATGGAGCGACTTCAACATGTTTTTGTCTAGTCTTAGCTCCTAAAGTAATAAATAACTTATGACAAAAAAGAAAATAATAAATAACTTCAAAGTCTTCCTAATAATTTAGGGGCGTTCCCTTCCCTTAAAATTGTCAGCAATTTTTTTCAGGACGTCATGTTATTTTTATTTTTTATAATCTCTTATCTTTATACTTTATTACTTTATCTTCAAAAATCCTCTTTTTTAAAGAAATTTGTTATCTTCCGGTGGTTGTACGAAAACAATCAAATTATTTTGTTTGAATCTAAATTAGTCTGAAGTTAGAAAGATATTTGAATATCGAGTGATTTAATTAACAAAGTATTCAAATTAGTAGATCAGAATGATATAAATAATTAAGAAAAAGGTTAATAGGTTAAATGTTTTGGCTATGTGAATATGTTGAAATGCAAAACTCAGATACTAAAATATTAATGTAAACAAAATCAAAACAGTTCATTAACTTGTTTTGCAACTAATCTTACTGTACAACCAGTTGATCTAGGATTAATACTTCAATGTTTTTAGTTATTAACTCAAACCTTTCGTTAACATTTTTTTACCACTTTCTTATATTGAATTTTCCCGCTAAGGCATCTCTAATATTGGGAATCCACGTTTTGCAACAGAGGTTTATTTGCATTTTGCATGTCGTTATTGTTAAGCAAATAATAATCATGTTGCTTTATTTTAACTGATTATGTTAAAATAAATAAACTAATAAATAATGTGTTATCTTAAAATATTAAGCTCATTGCAAACAAGGTCTCCTCATTGTTGCCTACCTAAACCATACCTGGCTCGGCGGCCGAAGCCTTTGGCTCCCAATCCATTGAAGTCAACCTGGGTGAGTCCAGTTGGCATCTGATATGGAATGTCAAAGAACAATGCAGGATCCCGACCGACGGAACTATCTGACATGTACGAACCTACTAGTTACAGACATGTAGTAGTCTGAGAAGCAACTCGCTAGAACTACCGAAACATCCAATCTGGCGTGATACGTGGTTGGAATTTAGAAATCTGCATAATATATATAAATCCATTCACTTCTTCCACAAAGGTAAACTCACTCAACCTTAACAATTTCATTTCCATTCTATCATCTTCTCTACTAACTTAAGCATCAGAGGAGACTTCCGAAAACATTTTCAGGAGCTCTCTAAGTTTCTAACTCGTATTGTCTAGTAGTCACCTTTAAAAAAAAATTATTGCCTTGTAGTTACTACTTTGCGACCCACATTGGATCAAACCATGCAAGACATGTAATATGCTAAGTAAAAAAAAAGGCAAAATGATGAAGCAATCAAAATCCACAAGAATATGTAATATTAAGGGGAAAATGAAGTATATCGTTCGAAGGCACTAGCGATTCCCATTTCTCTAGTCGCATGGTCGGTCCACTTTAGTAAATAAATAAATTGAGGTAACAAAGTTAAAAACAATAAGAAGAGGCCGATTACATGTGATTTGGTCCAATAATTTTTAATTCGAAGCTGTTCTTTTTTTTTTTTTCCGGGTAACAAATAACAAAAGTGCGTAGAATAACACTTAACGGTCTCCTCTAATATGGTTATGCCTATCCCAAGACTCCCCGAAAGAAATGGCGCCAATATCTCATCCACTTCCAACAGATTAGCAAAAATTCAGTTCTCAATATTCTTATTCACCAAAACAACATATTGGATCAAGACTCTTTTGTTTCTGTTTTTTCACCAGTGACATGCGCAATTCCTTGTATTGAACAAATAAAACCATTGATGAATGATTACCTCAAATTAACATGTTGGAAATGACACAAAGCAATCCTCCTACAATTGACAGCACTGTCAAAAATGACAAGAAAAAGAAAGTACTGTTCTTCCCTTTCTTTCCATTTTTTTTTCTTGATGAATGATTAACTCTTAATTTTCTTGATTTCTGTTATTTTGGTTATCATAATTCATTGTTTTCTTTATTTTCTTTATAAGAAAGATTTTTCAACATGTAGAAGTCTAATGATTTTGATGGTATTACATTAATGGCGGTGCAGGGTATCATTCCGAAGATTTTCAGTCCCAAGAGAAACACGAGAGCAGCTTCAAACATTTATATGTTTGAATTGGATAGTACCGATGGTGCCCCTCTCTCTTTTGAAGAAATTTTTTAATTAATATCACTCTTTGTTGATTATAAGACTTTATTGGGTTGTTGGCAGATTTAGAAAAGAAACTTGCTGCAAGAAGAAAAGCCTTCATGGAGGCCTCGCCTTTGATTGGGAAAAGTTTATCCGGTACTATCATATTTTCCATGCCACTCTGTACAGAATATTATATTGTTAATTTCTATTTTTTCATAAAATCACTCGGTATTCAGATATTTAAGATAGAAGGAATCCGTACCTCTTCATCATAGTGCATGGTGGTGGACTGTTAATTTCTTAATAATATAATCAGAACTCGAAAAATTTTCAACATGGTTAGAATGGTTGGAGAGTCAGTATTGATTGAATCCATGTGTAATGGATTCGGACCACATACGCAACCGTATAAGTCTACGATTGTCTTATCTACACTGGTAAAATCTTGGTAGCTAACCTAACATTTAAGACCTGATTATTGTTATACAAAGAAGATAGACAAGAAAATAATTTACAGATTGAAAAATCTTCATTTATGACATTGACCTCTTCTAGGCTAGTCATTTTCAGAGGGAAACAGTTAAAAGTTGAACTTTTGGATCAATTGAAAATGACACATATGCTCGTTTATATCTTATCAATTGCAGAAAGACAGACCAGTCCAGGAATTGAAGGCTTAAACCTGTCAAATTTCGAGCAGGCTATGACAACAGCAACAGAAATTAAAGAATTTCGGTAGCAACAACAAAATTTTCTAGTTTCTTGGCTGAAATTCTGTTTCTTTTTCCTGGGTCGATTTTTCAGGTTCATTTTTGCTTACATCATGAAGATTCTGGTTTAATGGTACAGTATTTTTGTTGCAACATGGAATGTGGGAGGGAATACACCTAATACAGGCCTTAACCTTGAAGATTTTCTGCAAGTGGAGGGCTCTGCTGATATTTATGTCTGTGGGTATGAAATTTAAAACTGATTAATATAGATGAAAATAACTATCACAGCTCAGTGGTTGTTGAAATGTTTTTTTTTCTTTTCAGATTCCAGGAAATTGTTCCATTGAGTGCTGGAAACGTATTGGTAATTGAAGACAACGAGCCCGCCGCAAAATGGCTAGCTCTGATAAGTCAAGCATTGAACAAGCAACAACAAGACAGTACCTATTCTTGTGAGCTAAATCCTGCAAAAATACCCAATAACAAAGACTCCAGGTCAAACAACTTCTTCCACAAACCTTCCCTCAAAGTCCTGAGCAAGAACTACAGGGCTGACAGTAGCCTTCTCAAGCTCTGCAACTGCCCTGTAGAGTCCCCAATGCGCGACAGGCGAATAGCCAGAAGAGTAGACGAAGCCATGAAGGAAACCGAATCAGGCAGCCCTCATCGTCAGCGCGAAAGCATGGCTGACGAGCTTTTGTACATGCCTGATGTGGCTCCCTCATTTTGCTCTTCAACCCAAATGTCATACAGACTTATAGCAAGCAAGCAGATGGTTGGTCTGTTCCTGTCAGTGTGGGCTAGAAAAGAGTTGGTTCCTCACATTGGCCACCTCAGGATTTCCTCTGTGGGTAGAGGAATAATGGGTTGCCTTGGCAACAAGGTACGGTAATTCACAATTAGGAATGATAATTCATATTCACATGTTGTAATCTTGACATATTATCTATATTGTACATGATAACATGTGACATGAACCCAAATATCGTTCCTATCTATGAATCACATCATAGTTGTGTACAATGCAATTGTTTTATTGTATCAAAAATTGTTAGTCCTATTCACAATGCACTTCAACCTGGAATTTCAGTCCCACAGTGGTTGATATGAACAAAAAACTTGCAGGGATGTATATCAATGAGCATGTCAGTGTACAGAACAAGCTTTTGCTTTGTGTGCAGTCACTTGGCTTCAGGGGAGAAGGAAGGTGATGAAATAAGAAGGAATGCTGACGTGGCCGAAATCCTGAAGAACTCCCAATTCCCTAAGATTTGCAAGAATTCACATCGACGATCCTCTGAAAAAATAATGGATCACGAGTATGTTACTGTTGCATTTTTTTTAATTTCCTGACACTGACACATCTGTAGATGGTTCTAACCTTTGAATTTGGTCTGTGAATTATGCAGCCGAATAATCTGGCTTGGAGATTTAAATTATAGGATAGCTTTGAGCTATGAAGAAACAAGGGTTCTGTTGGAAGATAATGACTGGGACAGCTTGCTAGAGAAAGATCAGGTTTGTCTCCTACAATCTTCAAAGAAAGTTTAAAGAAACAAATAAAAAGAAAATGTGAGTCCCACTCCTTGTCTGTTAATACTAAACAAATTTAATTGCATAATTGAGTGATTTGCTGAAAGCAGCTTGAGGATTGTGACTTTTGAGATTGGATGGGAATGGATATTTAGAAGCACATCAAAAGAGCAGCCTTGGATAATTGAAAGGGAGATACTCACATGCAGTCCCATTACAATTTTTCTTCTCTTTCTGTACCACATTTCATTGTCTTCAATGCATCAGGATATGCATTTGATTGGATGGGATATTGTAGATTAGTAAATTGAACATATCACTAAATGAAAAAAATTAAGTATAGAAATTTTATGTCCCTTTAGAGTTATAATATATTTAATATTGTTAATATAAAATATATTAGTTAATATATGCAATATATATCTGTTTTGTTGGTAATTTTTGACACGATAACACTATGTAATAAATTATTATGATATGATACGACATAATTGATATAAATTTTAATTTTATGTGAAGTATAATCATGTATAATATTATGCAAATGAATATATAACATGAGACAACTAAGACGTGTAATACGAATTGCCATTTCATTTCTTATGGCTATAATATTATTTGAGTGACAAGTCACCTTTCTAAATAAATTGCATGGGCAAGGATATTTTTTATTATGTTTGTTTTTAACTTATTTTAAAAATATATAATATTATATTATCTAAAACGTTTTAAAAATTATTCTAATTAAGAATAATTGACAAAAAATGAATAATGCGATTACGTTAAAAACTCTAAAGTAAATTTAATTCTAACTAGTAAACTTCTGGAGTGCAGTTGAATATAGAAAGAGAAGCTGCGAGGGTATTCAAAGGGTTCAAAGAAGGAAGAATCTTATTTGCTCCCACTTACAAATACTCTCAGAATTCAGATGCTTATGCTGGAGAAACTGTCAAATCTAAGAAAAAACGCCGAACCCCTGCATGGTAATTTTTCTTTTTTGAGTATGAATTATTGACTGGAATCGAATTCTCGATCCTTCAATGTAAATAATTTGTAAATTCTTATGCAAATTACATTCAGTGTGGCTGGAAACAGGAAAATTGACCGGTTTGTGGAATTTCAGGTGTGACAGAATATTATGGCGGGGCAGTGGCATCGAACAGCTATCATATATCCGTGGAGAGTCAAGATTTTCCGATCACAGACCGGTTTGTGCAGTGTTTGCGGTGGAGGTGGAAGTTAGGAGCAGAAACAAGTTCAAAAAGGGTTACTCTTGTGCCACTGCAACAGTGGATTACGATAATTGCATACCTCAAAGGCATAGTTTTTATGGTCAATACTAATTAATGATTCAAAAAATGGAACAAGAAAAAAGAAGCTCCAAAGATGTACATACGTGGCATTAGTTTTGTGAGGAAGGAATCACCACAAAAGGTCTTATTTTGTTTTAGAGATTAACTATATATATAGAAAATGTTTTGAGAAGAATTGTAAGTTAGTGGCACCGGGATTGTCTCGTCTACTAAATGCTCGAGAGTTTGTTTTTCAATGGGAGATAATGCAAAAAAGAAAAAGAAAATAGAGATTGAGAAACGCTCTGCACTATATATGCTAGTGTAACCAGCCATTTTTGGACAATACAGAAGCGGACACTAATTAAGGTTACACAAAAACAGAAGACACAAGCCAATGTACTTCCCAAAACAAAAATAAATAGAAAAAAAAGAAGAAACCAGAATTCCAAAATCGAAGTTCAAAACCCTCTAGAAGACCTATCCAATCTTCACTGCAAACTCTAATTTCCCTGCTTGTATACTCTAATCATAGCAGTAGAAGAACAGTATCGAAAGTTACTTTATTCTTCAACATGATTTGGTTCATTCTTCATATTCCAAATCCCATACTGAAGGCAATCCTTGATCACTCATGATCTGTTGCATTGCATTAACAATTATGTCTCTGTCTTCTCTCTGGCTCTGATCAAATGTCAAAGCCAATGCCAAGTCGTCAATGCCATAACTCCAGTCACTTGAATAGTCTCCAATTTTGCTGCCAGATGGTTCTCCCAAGTGTTCATTAGCCTCTGCTAGCTCCAAGTTAGCCCAATCCGCCACACTTAACATGTTATTCTCAACAACATCCACTGTTGGAAGAGTCTGATCAGGACTAATTATGGGTACATCACGAAAAGGGTTGTTGCCGCCAGATGAATCTGATTCCCCATCACTTTCTTCTGTCCGAAATGCACAAATTAACTGATGGTTAGTCCTTGAGTTCTTGTCAGAAAATCCCAACCCTTCTTCGCTCTGAGGACAATCTACGTTCTGACAAGCATACAAGTTATCGGTTGCAGCTTCTCTACCAGCAAAAACGCATTTTCTCTTCCCGTCTAGGCCGCTTTCTCGTTGCTCCTCTTCGTTTGGCTCAGAAATTCTGAGGCATTTCTCAGTAAGATCTGATAAAACTTCTTCATGATTCACAATTTTAGACCAAGTGATACTTTCTTTAGCAGTCATCTTGTCTTGTAAACACTTTGATTGCTTCACAAGCTGTCTGATTTTGTCGAAATTCGGAGACATATTCTTCAAAACAGCAGCTAAAACACTGACCTTCCATGCCTTTTTAAGATCATGAGGCTTCCTATAAGGAGAAGCACCATGTTCTTGAGCAGAACCTTGCTGACCCCACCATAATTCCTCTCCTGTGGGCCACCATGGAGGTGCCAACCCTTTCTCTAATGGAAACCTCCTTTGTGGAGGCATACAATGTCGCATAAGAGCAGAAAGTAAAGACCCTAAAGTACTGTCTTGAAGGTCAAAAAGTCGATACATTAAAGAATCAGAACTAATTAGATTACTTGAATGCCCTAATTGAGGCAAAAACTCAGAAATGGCCGAAGGAGCATGTTGATCAAACCTCACCTTTTCCTTCCACCATTCTCTTAAACTATCCGATGATCCGGTCACCGGTTTCCCTTTCTCCGAAACTATCCCGTAGACGAAGCCTTGTGCGTTGCAAACTTCCATGATCTTCCCCATGTATTTAAGAATCGAGTCTTGTGCTCTTGACATCTTCTTTCGCCTCGACGCTACTAGCTTGGCTTGTGACGAGTCTGGTTCTTCATGGATTAGCTTCTCTTTCATCTTTTGCATTCGAATACGATCCTTCCACATTCGTTTCTTCAAGTCGTCGTAGCTAATTTCCTCTGCTTCGTCATCCTCCATGTCTTCTTGATTGATCATGGGGGTCGAAGGGTCGAGCTGTTCGTGCAATTCGACCATCTTGTTGATTTGGTTTGTGTAAAACTAAACTTACTATTAGCTAGCAAAGTACTTGAAGAGCTTGCATATATATACATAAACTGAGACAATGGCGGCGGCAGA
Organism: Flueggea neowawraea; assembly: GCA_948243855.1. Classification (NCBI taxonomy): domain Eukaryota; kingdom Viridiplantae; phylum Streptophyta; class Magnoliopsida; order Malpighiales; family Phyllanthaceae; genus Flueggea; species Flueggea neowawraea. Next base: position 34,257 of record CAODLS010753986.1, read on the forward strand.
AGTTGGCATTTTATAAACTATGCAACACGTTAAGTTGGCGGGCCTTGGCCAAGACAAAATTACAAGTCTCGATAAGATCGGTGAGTTTGGATTTTGCTTTGAATGGCATGGTGAAACTATTCGGTTTGCTATATTTTTTCTCAAATCCAACTTCTATTTTTCTCTTCTATATAACTCCTTTGAAATTTATGTGATCCACCAAATGCCATATTATCAATCAATGTCTTCTTAACCAACGGATAACTTAAATTGTTGAGATTTGAGTGAATTTATTGATCAAGATTGAAGCCAAAACCTTATGGAAGTGATATAAGCCAAAGAAGGACGGATTTGTGAAGGAAAAAGGGTTGTTGGACGGACATGGGGAGCTACACGGGGGTGTGATTGACCGTGTAATGCACTGGAGCCAGAAGAGACGAGAACTGGGCGGACACGGCCATGTCCGTGCCCGTGTCTTGCCTTATCGGGTCTTTTGGAGCTACACGGACGCGATGAATGGTCGTGTGTCGAGGGTTTGTGTCCGTGTCTTATCTTCACTGACCTTGTAACCAATTCTGACGGGATTTAGGGTTTCAATTAGGATTTTCCTAATTAGTCTTGACTTGTATTACTTGTTAACTATATAAGGGGGGCTTGAGAATGTCTTGGGAAGCCTTTGAACGCCGTTATAAGCCATTGTGCTTGTTTTTGACTCTGAATAGTAGAATTACTTGTGCTCTGCCCGTGGACGTAGATCAGTTATTGATTGAACCACATAAATCTTGTGTTCTTGTGTGATTGCTCTTTGTTTCCACGTTATCTTCTATTGTCGGTTTGCCCTGACAAATGGTATCAGAGACACAGGTTGTTTGTTCAGAAACTCCTGGGTTCGTTCTACAGAAAGAAGATGTCTTCGTATAAATTCGATATTGAGAAATTCAATGGTTCGAATGATTTCACGTTGTGGAAGCTGAAGATGAAGGCGATTCTGGTTTAGCAGAAGTGTAAGGAGGCGATTAAAGGTGAAGAGAAATTACCGGTAGAACTGACAACGACGCAGAAAGCGGAGGCTGTGAAGAGAGCGCATAGTGCAATTATATTGAGTCTGACGGATGAAGTCTTGAGGGAGGTAACTGATGAAACTACTGCAGTAGGCTTGTGGAAGAAGCTAGAAAGTATGTATCAGAAGAGATCTCTATCGTACAAGCTTTATCAGAAAAGGCGAATGCATACCTTGAGGATGTCAGAAGGCATGCAGGTAAACGAACATCTTGATAAATTTAATAGGATTGTATTAGATTTGAAAGGTATTGGTGTTGACATTGATGATGAGGATCAAGCTATGTTTCTATTGCATTCGTTGCCTGAGTCATATGAGAGTTTTATTGATACTATTATGTATGGTAGAGATGGAATTTTTGTTAATGATGTGAATGATGATTTGTTGTCTAAAGAATTGAAGAGGTTAACTTCTAGTTCAGGTGGAGACAGAGTGGAGCCTTGATTAACCGTTAGTAGGGGAAATGGAATGGATAAGAATCATGATTTGATGTGTTATCACTGTAAGGGGATTGGGCACATAAAAAAGAATTGTCCACATAGGAGAAACGGAGGAAAATCAAGTGCAGTTGTTCAGAATAATTCTGTGGGATTTCAGGATAATTCTGATGAGGTGGAGAGTAGTGAAGTGTTGACTGTTTCTGCATCTAGATCTGAAGATAACTGAGTTATTGACACTAGTGCAGCTTATCACATGACTTTTTCCAGGAAACTGTTTGATTCTTTTAAAGAATGGAAAGACAGTGTTAAATTGGGAGATGGTGATAAGCTAAGTGTTGAAGGCAGTGATTCTTTAAAGATCAGAATGCATGACGGGAAGGTCAGAAAACTTGATGCTTGGTATGTCCCTGGGTTGAGATGATCGATCTGAAGGTGAGAGGGAGTGAAAAATGCAAATGGTGGACGAAATGGTCGAGGTTCAGATATATATAGAAAATAGAGGCTCACGTACGTGAATATAAGGTTAAAGTACGTTAGGAGGACCTCACGTACGTTAGGATAAAAGTCACGTGCGTTAATGAGTCAAAAATAATGTTCTGAAACTGAAAATCCCGACCTGACGTACGTCACCCCCAAATCTCACGTACTTGAATCATCCTAGAAGCCCAGCTCACGTACGTGACACCTCTTTCTCACGTACGTGAGTTCTGCCTGCCTTACATACATTAGGCTTAGCCTTACGTACGTAAGATGCTTCGTTTCTCCCTTTTTGACTTCTCTTGCTACCGAACTCGTCTCGAATCATTTTCAACACTTAACAACATCCAACCTAACATGATTTCATCATGAATATTATACATCATCCACTGGTATTCCTGAAAGTCCTCAATGCCACACTCGAAAACTACAGGGATCATAATGAGAAAGTACGAGATATTACATGTTTAGTATTTATTAAAGTATAATTTATATAATAAAATATATGCTAAATTATATTTTTATAAAAAAATATAGAATATTCGTATTTAAAAAAAAAAGGTCGTCAGGCCGGGCCGAACCTTTTGAATGGGCAGACCTGGACAAGGCACCTAGCCCGATCAACCGGACCTGACCTGGTCCGATCCGTATAAAAGAACCATAAAAAATACCCCTAGCCCGGCTTGATGTCTATCCTTATCCATTTGTAGTCGATTAATTATATATGGAATAGACTAAAAAATAGCAACATAAATCAATGTGACTTGTCTGCTCTCAAACAATTTTACGAAATCAAATTGCTATTTCGTGTGTTTTATTTTTTATAAAATAAAATAATAAACAGTAGAAACAGATTATGAATTTCTAAATTTAAATTTAATATAATTAAACATACCACCAATAAATTAAATTACAAAAATATAATGTGCCTGTCAGTTATCAAGTTTCATTTTTTCATTTTTTTTAAAAAAGGAAAGAAAACAAGCCACTTGTAATAGTTATTAATTATAATCAAATAGTCTCTTTTAATACTTAAGAGGTTCTAAGGCTATCTCCAATGTTTAGCACCAAATTTTGTAATAAAATAGTATAATTTCAGCACTAACTACTACTTCATCTCCAGTATTCAACACCAAATCTTATACTAAAAAGAATATTTCATAAAATATTCTCTCTTTTTTAATTTTATTTTAATATGTAATTAAATAATTTTTTGATTATTGATTACTGCTTATATAATAATTTTGGAACTTTAAAATATTGTAGAATTTAAAATTAATAAATTTTGATTATGCATTTCGAAGTTCAATGTGGTATCTTTATTCTTGATTTGTCTATACCGAGTAAGAAATTCTCGAGATCGAGTATTTTCATCCACCAACATCTTAATATCTGGAGTTGACACTTCTCCTCGTTATTCAACTACTGCATTAATATTAAGTTCATCTTCAATTATTATATTGTGCATAACGATACATGTACTCATAATTTATTTTGTATTATTCTGTAATATCCCGTCCGTCCCGGTTAAGAAACCTATAGCTTTCCCAGTGGGATTAATTTGATCCTTAAGTTATTTGGAGCATTGATTTAGGATATTGATGTTATTTGATGTTGGTTAAGTGTCTAAGGTGTTAATTGATGTTAATTTGTAAGGTTGGATATTGATAAGTTTCGGGAATGATTTGAAACAAGTTCGAAAGCGAGAAAAGTCGGGCAAGTGACTTATGTGCAAAAACTGTAAAATCTCGTGTACTTGAGATTTAATCTAAAATACACGAGGTATTGTAGCCTAAAGTACGTGGGATTTAATCTAAAGTACACGAGGTACTGTAGCCTAAAGTATGCGAGATTTAATCTGAAGTACGTGAGGTACTGTAGCATCAAGTACTTGAGATTTTATCTAAAGTACGTGAGCTGGGTTTTTCATATGATTCACGTACGTGATATGAACAGTGACGTATGTGAGGTCGAGATTTTTAATTCCAGAACATGATTTTTGACTCGTTAACGTACGTGACTGTCACGACCCATTCCCGGGACCGCGACCGGCGTACGAAATGAACCGTCTGTGGAAGCCTGGCCCATCCCGCACAAGCCTCGAAGAACAGAACTTATACCCAAATATCATATTTAAATAAATATGAATAACAATTAAAAATATAAACTTTGTTTATTAAAAGCAAAACATATATAACATTAAGTGCGGAATTAAATTTCAAATTAAAACATTTGAAATATCAAAAACCTAAACAAAACCCACAGTAATCCGGTGTGTGGAGCATCTAACAAATCATACATATGGGCCCGGTCAAAAGGGCATTGACCGCAACATCAAAATCCCTCACTGAGCATCAAAAGTCAACGAACAAAGTT
>CAODLS010754045.1:0-10686 GCA_948243855.1 Flueggea neowawraea
AGTTGGAGTTCAAAACTTTTTGCTATTGCTTTGCTGGCATCAGGTCAGAGCTCTACTATAACAGGAACATATGCAGGGCAGTATGTTATGCAGGTATTTCTTGATGACCTCATTTAAAAATTTGTTTTCAAGATTCATATCGGATATTCTTGTTAACTGCTGTTATATTTTTTTCTCTGTTTGAACCGTTTAGCAGCCTACCAAAGTGTTCTTCAGAATGTAAGATTTTTGTGATTCAAATTAATGTATTGAAAGAAATTAAGTTAAAACAATTTTATTACTGCTATCAAACTTGGTGATTCCTCTTAGTAATCATCCTAAATATATTCTCTCACCTACACCCTTCAACATTGCTGTTTAAAGTGGCTCTATAGAATTAGAGGTCATATGTTATTGAAGCAATCTGCTGGTTTCTTGTGTGAACTGTTTCATAATGTTCCCTTGTAATTCATTCATTAAATGTTGTTCTAAACTAATATATCATTTTCTTTGTTCTTTGTTTTAGGGCTTTCTTGATTTACGATTGACTCCATGGATACGAAATCTTCTCACTCGAAGTTTGGCTATAGTCCCTAGTTTAATTGTTTCCCTCATTGGTGGATCCGCAGGTGCAGGAAAGCTCATTATTATCTCGTCGGTAAGAATTATATGCCTTTAAAATTAACCAGTTCACTCAACAATGTGAGATTTTCATATTGTTTTTCTTTAAAATGTATGTTAAAAGGATAGTATCTGACATTGAAAAGTGACACAAATCAAGAAAGACTTATGATAGGAAGAGTAACATCAAACACTTCAAATTCCTTATTGATATAAAAAATTAAAACAAATTCTTTAACCACAGTTTTTATAACAAATAGACTAATAATGTATGTTGGGCTAATTATATATGTTGGACAAGGGTGGCATGTAGCTGTGGAGTTCTTTGATGTCCAAGATTTCTATTCTAGCAATTTGATGTTTCATTCTATTGTAAGAATTGATTAATTTCAGTTCAACCAAGCTTTTCAAACTTCGTAAATGTTTACAGGCTTCCTCATTAATTGTTTAATTAATCCATTATTTTTTCAAATACAAGTCAAAAAGACCACTGCACTTGCCTGCACCTCACACGAGCTCTTGAAGAAGTTCAAATTGATGACTATTGCATGATTCTACCATCTCATGCAAACTAAAGTACACTGGAAATTTCAATTCTTGCTAGAAATGTCTTTATACGCACCTCTTTTTCCAAGACCAGGCTTTAGGCTATATTTTTCTGTTTTCTAGAATGTTCTTGAACATGAAGTTCTCTTCTGATTATTTTGTTACTATGGGCATTTTTCTTTGTCACTTCCCTCACCAAATAAAATAAATCTAGTTTTTTTGGTGCAAAGTCTTCTGAAGTTTTGTATTATCATTATTCCAAATAATTCATGGTCAGACAAAACAATTCAGTTTTTTTCTTTTTCCTGGGAACAGAAACTATGGGAAAAGTTCCTTATTGACAAAATGACATTTGATTCTATATTGCAGATGATTCTACCGTTTGAACTCCATTTCGCGCTCATTCCACTTCTCAAAAGAATTCTATTTTTTTCTTTTTTTTCCCTGGGAACAGAACCTATGGGAAAAGTTCCTTATTGACAAAATGACATTTGATTCTATATTGCAGATGATTCTATCGTTTGAACTTCCTTTCGCGCTCATTCCACTTCTCAAGTTTACCAATAGCAAAACCAAGATGGGGATATATGCCAACTCAAGAATGGTATGATTTTATTTTGATCACAAATAATATACCAAGATTTCAGTTTGGGGTTAAGCAACCTTACAATTGAATTACTGTTTTTTGTTAAAAATTATATTACTTAAATCTTGGAGATTTTGATTTGTGGAAAGAATGATATTCAATTATGAGTTAGTGTAAAAGCAAAGACCTAGCATTTGATTGGTTTACAAAATCCCTTCCTACCCTCTTTGTATCTATTAATATAGTTTCAAGAAACAAATTATCACATCCTTTTTATTTCAGTTCCCATTATTTTGAAATAATTCAGACAAATATATGTAATATTGGCACTTACTTGTTAGGGTTTCCAATTTTCCGCTAAAACATCGAAATTTCCTGTTTACCAATGGTAAAAATTTCGGCTTTTTATGATGATGTTGGAAATTTATTTTAGGGCTTCAGTTGTTATTACCACCTGTTAGAGTTTGTAACAAATACTGTCATTAGCATAATTGCATGTTCGGGGTATTGTTGGTCTCATGGTGTATAACCCAAAAAGTGCCTTGCAACGTTAAGATTTTGACTGTAAATTACATTCAAAGATTCCTTGCATGGTGCATACATGATGTCTACTTCATTTCCTTTCACAGAATCTGAGCCTGTGAGACTTTTCATCACTCAGAGAATTTGATGCTCTATTTTCCTTTATCATTTGGGTAACCAATGCATTTTTCTGCAGATTTCAGCTGTCACTTGGGTCATTGGATCTATGATCATGTCGATAAATATCTACTATCTCGCCACTGGCTTCATCAAGATTCTTCTGCACAATCATTTTAAACTTGTAGGCACTATATTTCTTGGAATCTTCGGGTTTTCCGGTATGGCCGTGTATCTGGCTGCAATTGCATACTTGGTCTTCCGTAGAAACAAGGAAGCAACACATCTTGTGGCGTTAACAACACCTGAGAGCCGTCAGATGTGTAATGATCAAGGTGATTCAGCAATGCATTGTCTTCCGAGAGAAGACATTGTTAGCATGCAGTTGCCTCAAAGAAGGGATACAGAACTAGAATGAGAAGTTCGTGAAGTGATCTGGTAATAATCTTAGGACACATTTCTGTGGAAAACCTTAGTATTAATTCCTAGGAACTGCAATAATACTAACTAGATAACCGTAATAGGCTCTTCCTAGTGTCATACTTAACGAGTCTAATTCCAGTTAATGGAATGCATTAGAGAAGATTTCACAACATAGACATTTTTGTATGAATAATTGCTCTACAGAATATAGTCGTTGTCGCAGATGAAATCATTTCTGGAACTCTTTCTGGAAAGTTGCTTGAGCGGGGCATTACATTTTGGTCTGTAACTATCATTATGCTTTTCAAATCTACAAGTGTGGTATGACTGGCTTAGAAATGGCAACAGATAGGCTAGAATATGGATAGTGTACACTAATATCCTTACTCTTTATTTTAGTTTACATTCTTTTTTGTTTTTTTCGTCGAAAAATTTTAGTTAAGATTTTGTCGTCTGCTTATTAATTCATATCCTCGCGACAAAAATCATATCTTAACTAGTATATCGTAGGATACCAGTTTAACTATTGTATAAATTTGTTAAATTATCCAAGTGGAATAAATTAATTAAACTTATTCACTAGTATGGTTGATAATTCGTATGAGCATATTATGTTCAATGCTCATGTCGAGTCTAACTTGTCAAGACAATATAATTAGACAACTCAATTAATTATTATGTCACAATTCTCAAGTATGTACATGATTTTATCTTTCGAAACATGTACATGATTTGTTTATTGTAATTGTAACACAACACCACGTTAAACCTGTTTATTTAAAAATGTAGTTGACACGATGCGATATGTTAAACTAATTTGCATCCATTGATACAATAAAACATGTACAACACTATTAATTTAACCTGTAATACACAATTGATTTAAGTAAATAATCAAACTCCTATACAACTAATTTATTAAATAGTCTCACAGGGGGCTTGTATAGATCGTGTTAACACATGACACATTTACACAATCAAATTAAATGGGTCGATCCATGTTGCAAACGTGTTAAACATGTCAACTAGTTTACAACCTAAATAAAACATATTTACAAAGTAAGTACTGATCATAATGTAAAAAACACAGCACAATCACCCCAATAAAAAACAATATTGATCAAAACATAAAAAAAAAACACACCACAATCACTTCAATGAGAAAAAAAAAAACTAAGTGCTAATCTTAACATAAAAAACATTTACGAAACAATAGAAACAAAAAAAAAAAGAAGTTATAAAAAAATTACAAACATCATTTGTAGCGACAACCATGTCAATATCAAAAGGTTCATTAATCCCTTGCCTCAGTAACGTCTTCAACCTAGAATATTGTGAGTACTAAATTCATAAAACTGAATTTATTCAAATATACAGGGGTTAACACACTTTATGCCAAGACCAATTTTTTGATATCCGACCTCATTGAATTGTAAATGTAGATAAAATTATGAAGAAATCACAACCTCCCAACACCTAATGACTTTGACCGTCAATAAAAATAGTAAATAATATGTGATCCACAAGTTTTCATTTAGTATTGTGTAGCCAAGACCTCCTCATGTATTTTGCAAGATTATTTGTTTACTTAACGAATCTAGTTCACATCCACCCGCAACATATCTTGAATACAAAGCCTTGCACGAACTAATCAAAATGAGTGTTAGTTGTGGTGAACCTGATAAAGTCCTTCACAACAAAATCATATAAACCCTTCTTCTACAAGTTTTGTCGACTATGTCCCAAGATCACTAAGTTCACTTATTGAGATAGTATCCGTTTTGGACTTATCTGCTATAAACCTAAGTTTTCCTAACCTTATCCTTGAAAAGACGTTTTAGTGAGTTGAGGAAACAAGGTGTTTATCAAAGACCATTTTGCTTTGGACCATGGGCCCTTGATAATTGTTAGGCCAACCTATCGATGTATTGTCTATTGTAGACCTGAACTTTCACGGTTTTGTCTTCAAGACATCTCAATGGTTCAAGAGAGAAAAGTGTTTATAAGTAAACAATCTTTAGCCTCGACTCTTAGATGATATGGAATCATGACATTACATTAACTCCCCTAGTCGACACTAAATGGCTTAGGACATTTTATAATGGTTTCCATAGATGACACTATTTGTTGTGGATCATATCCCTTGATAATTGCTAGGCCCACACACTCAAAGTTTTATCCAACCTTGGCTTATGGGCCCTGTGCAGTTTTGTTCTTGAAAAATTGTCTTAGTGGTTTGAGAGAGAAATGTATTTATAAGCAACTCTTGATTGCAACTCTAAGACGATGTTGGATTATGGCACAACAATAGTCCCTTAGCCATAGCTAAGGGGTTCAGGACAAAATCACAGTTCTTACAAATAACGTCAATTGTGGACTATGTTCATTGACGATCGCTAGTCCATCTATTGAGGTATTGTTCACGTTGCGCTTGCTTGCTATAAACCTTGGCCCTTATGGTTTTGGTCCTTGAAAAACGTCTTAATGGTTTGAAAGAGGAAAGTGCTTATAAATAATGCTTAACCTTGACTGTTAGACGACGTAGGATTATGTAAGGCCCCAATTGAGGTTACGAGGTTTAGGAACACAATCTTCTTGCTCAAGTCCTCGCAGATGACGCCAAAAATTGTGGACCATGTCCCTTAATGATCGCTAATCCATATCATCAATACATTGTCCGCTTTAGGCTCATAGCTCCCTATGAGCCCAGAGCAAGGAGTGTGTTTATTAGTGACATTTGACCTCATTTTCCAAGCAATGTGAGATCATGGCATTACAATATTTTTCCATTTGAAACTATAGACGACACTAATTGTTGTGGACCATGTTCTTTGCCAATCGTTAGGCCCACCTCCTCAACGTTCCTTCCGTGAAAATGTAAATAAAAACCATATGAGCCTCTCCTAAAGAACCAAATAGTTATTTTATATCTATCTACTTGAAAACAAAAGCTGAGCCTAGCTAAAAAGTCACTATTTTAAGGCAACTTATGGGGTGAGAATTGATAGTAGTGTTGTAGCATGCACTTTGTCTACCATGGAGGAAACGTTTGGATTAAATGTGCCCTATAAAACTCTCATTGCAATGGTAGTGGTAGCTTTTGTGAACAAGGCAATGTATATATGAACTATACCTAACTATGATCATGAACATGCTCATGACCTCAAAACTCTACAACAGAGACTCAGGAGAAAAAAAAATAGACACAGGGTGGTAAACCTTGAAAGCAAGCAATTCTCAAGCCTTTGGATTCTAAAGAAAAGCCATTTGGGAGGAAGCATGTCCAAAGCAATGCACGAAACAAAACCTCTACAGCTCCTACAAAAAAAAAACATACTTGGACTTTCCAGAAGTCACGCAAAAGGACCTTATATTTTCATATAGAATGACAATATAGAGATATAACATCAAATTCAAGTACTCTATGAGTCAAACGCTTCAAAATTATTTCAACTGAAAATCAAGCCCCAGAACCTCTATCGATGCATTTACGGTGTTAGGAAGAGATTTCCATCATCATCTACAAACTTTGATTTGTCTTTCAAGTGAGAAAAAGAAATCAAAAAGGAAAAAAAGTAGAGGTTGTCTAACATGTGCTCAAAACTTGCCTCTAATGACTATTAGTGCATGGTGTAATGCACAAAATTTGGCAACATATTTGTCAATTGCTACCATTTCTTTACAGGCATTTCTTTACAAGCAGTGACAATTGTTGTGGATCATATTTATTACCATTGAGTTATTATCTATTTTGTACTTGTTCGCTATGGACTTAGTTAATGCTACGAGACTTGCGAACACAACCTTTCGCTCGAGTCCCTACATAAAACGTCAATTATTGTGGACCATATTCTTTGATGATCGCTAGGCCTACTTACCGAGGTTTTGTTTGCTTTGGTCTTGTTCGTTATAGACCTAGATCATCACAGTTTTGTCTTTGAAAAAATGCCAAGTAAGTTGAGAGAGGAAAATACTTATAAACAACCTTTTTACCTCAGCTCCTAATCGATGTGGTATGCATGGCATAACAGTAACTAACAGAAAATCAAATTCAAATGCTGGGGAAACAAAAACAAAACAATATGTGTCATTTCAGTATAGTTTCAAAGTAGCTTTAGTAAATTTATCTTCAAACAAATTAACTATGGAAAAAAAGAAATTAATAAATGAAAAGCATTATATTTATAAAACCACTTGTAGAAACCAATACTTATAAAGAAAAAAAAAAAGACATCGAAAAAATATTGTATCCTCCAAAACATGGAGCACAACATAAAAGGTCATCAAACTAGAACTTGGTCTCGATAATAAATACTTGAAGATCAAATCTCTTCTTCCCTAACAAGTCAATTTCATTTCAAAAAATCTTCTCGTTATAAAAACACTAGAAAATAATTAGAAACAATATACCATTAAATAAAAAACATAGTAAAACGAATAAAACATAAAAAAATCTACTTGTTTCACTTTAAGAATCCCTACAACGTGCTATTGTTTAAACTCTTCAAAACATTCAAATTTTATTTCCTCATCCACAGTACGCTTCAATAAAGGGGAATTTTCCTTCATTCATTTCTTTATCATGACGTGCTTGGAAGGCTCGAAACCCAGGGTAGATTCAGTCACATACGAAGACGACAACTAAAAATATGGTATTCCCTTCCTCTAGCAAAAGATATCAAAGTATCAGGGGGTGTATAGGAAACTAGACCAAAATCAACATCAAACTCAACATCTCATAATGAAGAATCACCATCCATGTTGTGTCGTGCACCATTGTTTATATCATTATTATCCTTAGTGTTATTCTCACCATCTTTGACAATTCCATATTTTCCATCTGCCTTTGGCCTAGAAAATTTTAAAAAATATTTTAGCATCAATCAAATCACAAACACAGTGACTTCAAACACCATTGAAACACAGTTACATTAATGGTTGATGAATTTAAAATTTGGGCCTAACACATAATTTACTCCCCAAATTTGCACGTTTCTTTCTTCTGTCATCCTAAACTTTTCAAACTTTCAACTTATCCCCTGAATTAGCTTAAACTGTTTCAACTATCCCCTGAACATACTTAAATTATCTCAATTACCCCATGAACTTACATAAACTAAACAACTTACCAACTTTCTTTAATTCATCAAGGAGTTTTTTTCTATTTTTTTTAGTCTTTCAAGTTTGAGAGTGATAACTAGATATGAATGGGAGGATTTGAGATTGAAATACATTGATTTTAATTGAAACAGTTTTAGCAAGTTTAGTGGGTAAGTTAAACACTCAAAAAGTTTGGGGCGACAAAAGAAAAAAACATACAAGTTTTAGGGGCAAGTTATGTATTAGTCCTAAAATTTGTGAAATATAATGGAAACTACTTCAAAACTCAAATCTAAAAAAAATCAATAAATGAACAAATTTAATAACTTAACATCAACATTAGGCCAAATTGCATAAAAATATGGGAAAATAATTTTTGAGACCCTTATGTATACTCTAATTAGGAGATCAGTCATCATGTTTTTAGTATGTTGTATACACATCATTAAGATAAAAAAAACTAGGTTATACTTAAATCCTTCTGTTAGTGGTTTGTTAGTATTCTATTAATAAGTTACTGACGTATTACCATGTTAAGTTTAAATAAAATTTTAAAGACAAAAATGCCCCTAATCTATTTTATCAGACCAAGAAACCCTAATTCCTGTTTTCTACTTTCTTCTTCTTCTTAGGGCATCTTCAACGCACGCCAATTTGGCGTGCATTGGAAGTAGAAAATGGAGTCCAATTAGACTCCATTTTCTACTGCATTTGTGGGTGTAGCTATAGTGCTACGCCAAGGATGGCTCAGCACTGTAGTTACGCCATTCGTTTTTTTCATCTTTTTTGTTTTTCATTTCATTTGATTTTGTTTCATTAAAATTTGTTTTTTCATATCTTTTGTTTTTCATTTCATTTTAGTTTATTCTGTATTTGTCTATTTAATCAATCAATGTATTTACTAATTTTAATTAAATTTTATTACTAATTTAATTTTTTCAAACTTATAATAAAATATAATAAATTGTGAAAAAAAATTAAAAAAATATACAAAACACATGCTCTACAAATTTAAACCATAGAAACATTCATAACAACATAATTTAACATCAATAAAAAAGATCTACAATATAAAATTGAACTTGCAATTAAAACATAAGACAACTCATACGAAAGAACAAATTAATTTGGCCAAATTAAAATTTAATAATCGGGAAAATTAGTTCCATCTCCACTAAAGTTGTTGAAATAGTCATCAAATGAGTTCGATGCAGAAGGTGGACGTTGTTGAAATTGTCATCTTTTTTTTTTTGCAAAATTTTAGCCTTTCGAACTTCCATATAGGCACAAACATTTGGATCACTAATAGTGCCAACAACCGTTGGATTGTTTTTACCTTTTCAAAACATTATCTTTTTAGAATATCATCAAAATATTTATGTTCAAATTTTTAATAAGTAAAAAACATGTATGTATGTAATTATAAATTTTAATAAATAAAAAAATATATTTTATCCAACTTTTTTATTTTAATTATTGTATTAAAAAAATATTTATGTTTAATATTTATATGTTATTACAAATATCAAAATATATTTTTAATTGATAAGTATAAATTTTTAAATTATAATAAAAAAAGAAGTATAGAGAAGAATATGCTTGGAATATTCGATTTGATGTCAAAAATGGAGTAAGGTGGTTGGAGAGACTTTTATTGTAACTACTGCATTTTAGTGTAAATTTACTGTATTTTGAAATAACTAGTTGGAGATGGCCTTAGAATTTCAAAGCAACAGTTCTTGATATTTTCGAGAAGCAAGAGTTCAGACAATTCCAACAGAAAAACATTGGAAAGATTCAGTAAAATAAAAATTGAAAAAGGTAAATGAATGTTGCTGGTATTAATCCTAGAAGAGGGAAATATATTTTTTTATCTGAACCAGATTGTTGATGTGTAAAACAAAAATCAAACTTCTTCTTCTGCAATCACTAATTTGCTTGACTAATTGTTTTCACAAAGATTGCATGATTAAAGGAGATACATAAATTTATTGAGAATTTGAAATTGAAATAGTACAAAAACATGCAGAAACCATATGGATCAAATTGAAGATTACGCCCATAAAAAATCACAACAAGAAAGCATATAAAGCTTGAATCTTGTCAACAATAGTGACTGGTTGGAGAAGAGCGTTTTGTACATTAATCCCTAAGGACCCAAAGTCCATCAACACCAAAATAGAGAAGCATTATCATGAACAACAACATTACAATAGCACCACTCAAAGCCCAAAAATCAGCTCAAAGTTTGGATTTTTTTTAAAACCCTTCAACCCCTTGTTCACAATCACAACAACATCAATAATAACCGCCCATTTCAACCACTTCTCTCTGGTGTCGAACCACTGTAACCATACCCTCCTCACCCAACATACCCAAACTCTATTGCAAAACCCCAATATCAAAAAAATCAACCACAAACATTCCCAGAATCGATCAAATCTTATCAAACAAATTGCAATTCTAGACATTTAAAAGCCAGATCCACACTTCACATCCTCCAAGGAAAAACCTACAAAAATTCCTAACTAAAAATCCTAAGAAACCTGCAATTGAAACCCTAAGCCCACTCGAACGACAACCAGACTCACTGCACGAACAATCTCTCCATTTTCGCCAGCACTGCTGATGACGATCTCGTCCACTTCGTCGACAGTGTCAGTTGTTGTAACTCCATCTTATCAATTCAGTTTCAGATCTCCGTCGCATCAAAATAGCAACATGTGTGGTTCAAAGGTGTAAGTCACATCAGGAGATTGTGCGATGTCATATCATCAGTCTTATCTAAAGGC
>CAODLS010754137.1:0-14117 GCA_948243855.1 Flueggea neowawraea
ATCTTTTACAAGCGAGCCAGGCGCAACCCGCTTTTTTCCTAACACAAAGCATAAGCTTCCAACCTGTTGGCAACACACCACCAAACTCCCCAGCGTTCACAACCCTACTCTTCTTCCTACTACTAACCCATTCTCCTTCCATACCCTCCAAAAACCCTAACAACTCCCCTTCCGTCCGCATCCCCTCCGTCCTCCGCCTCAAATCCTCCCCGTATGGATCCACCACACTGCCCAACCCCGCAATGTCCACCACTGCTCCATCCTTGTTCACCATCACCATTGCTCCCTCCTCCACATTATCACGGGCAACAATCGCCTTGCTCTCACTCTCAATTCGTAAATTACTCTCATCCTTCCTCGGCCGGCCTCGCTTCCGCTTTCCTGGAGCTACTTTGGCAATGCCAACCCCGTATTGATCCGCCACGCTCCCCAACCCCGCGATTCCCACCACTGCTCCATCCTTTTCCACATTATCACGGGCAACCATCGCCTTGCTCTCACTCTCAATGAGCAAATTACTCTCATCCTTCCTCGGGCGGCCTCGCTTCCGCTTTCTCGGAGCTGATTCGGCAATGCCAATCCCGTATTGATCCACCATGGTCCCCAGCCCCGCGACTTCCACCTCTGCCCCATCCTTGTTCACCATTACCATTGCTCCCTCCTTCTCCAAATTATCACGGGCAACAATCGCCTTGCTCTCACTCTCAATGCGTAAATTACTCTCATCCTTCCTCGGCCGGCCTCTCTTCCGCTTTCCCTGAACTGATTCGGCAATGCCAACCGGGATATTCTCTGGTTTCAAGTAGAAATTATCGTTGTACTGCAACGGAACGGGAACAAGGTCATTATCGTAATTGACATCGACTTCTTGCGAATCGCAACCGAACAAGGATTTGAGTAACGAAACAACTTGAGAACTCTCTTGCTCGGTGGTGGTGGTGGTGGTTTGGGAGTGGATTTCCATTGAAGAAGACGAAGAGACGAATTGAGAGTTGTTCCGAGGAGGAGCGAGGCGGAGCCGAGAGAAGGTCTGTTTCCGGCTACCGGCAGACTCGTTGAAGACGGAACGGTCGATTTTGGGGTTGGAGAGGTCGGAGTCGTTTTGGAGGGGGCTGAGAGAGGAGGAGGAAGAGCAAAGAGAGAGGGAGAGGATTTCGGACTGCGAAAGGAGGCGGAGGTCGATTAGAGGGAGGGAGTCGGAGTGGAGGTGGTGGGTGGAGACGGCGGAGTCGACGGTTGCGGTGGCCATGACATGGGATGTGTTCGGCGGACGTGATTTGGTGCCGAAGAGTAAACGGAAAAATTGGAATTCGAAGAGCCAATTATGAGATTGGGTTTCTTTGATTGAAACGACGCCGTTGCATGGTCAAAATTCGTTATGGGCTTATTTGTTGAGTCCATAAAAGGCCGTTGGTGGACCGATGAGGCCCAATTAGGTTTGTGGAGTTTAAATGGATCATATACGGACGACTACTTTTCACCAAAGAAGGTTAGATTAGTAGATGATACACATTCAGGAGAATCAATATTATTTAGTGCTAATTATGTGGTATATCAAATTTAAGTTATTATTTTTTAATTTTGACATCCTAAATTTTGTAATTATATAGATGGTATATTTTAAACTTTAAGATTAAAAATATCATCTCTTCTTAACTTTTAAAAATGACATATGGATTTTCATATAAATTTTAATTTTTTGTTTTATTTTCTCAATTTTTTTCTCTCTCTCTATCCTCATTTTCTCTCTCCTATTTTTTCTCTCTCCTCTCTATCTCCTCTGCAGCGTTGTCCTCTCTCTTCTTTTCTTTTCGCGTTCTTTCTCATTCTTTGTTGCACTGTCTCTCTGTTGATCTCTCTTCGTCGACAACAAAAGCGTCAGACTGAGGAAAATGCCCGTCGTTTCGATCTCGTCGTTGTTTCGTTCCCATTAGTCGTTGTCAGTCTTATCGATCTTGATCTCTCGTCAATTTCAGTCTTGTCGATCTCGCTCTCATCTCTCAGCAGTAGCAGTAGCAGCAGCAACAAAGGCGACACCTACCAACTACGGTAGTAGCACATGCGTGGTGGCAGCGGTGGGGCAAAGGATGCAAATGGCTAGGGTTCGAGACTTCTGGTTCGACGGCTACTATTGTGTTTCTTTCTTTCTTTTTTGTAAAAAATATGGTTTGGTGTCTAACTTTTATCAATATTATTCTAAATATCTTAACCTTAATAAATAGTTCACAGATGTATACCATTGTAAACAAAAAAAATATTTTGTTTTTTAATTCAACAACAGGTGCATTTTTTGTTATAAATTGTTTTTAAGTCCTTGAACATGCTATTTTTTCATATAATAGCTCTGAAATTGTTTTAAAATTTATTTTAACATTTTAAAAAAACATTTTTTATTCACAATAATTCACAATAATGTACAACATAATGTATATCATTTTGTGAATATCAAAATCGACTTTGCAAAAAAAAATTTAAAGAAAAAATTCGTTTAAAATTTCTAAAAAATTAATTAAAAAATTCTTTTAGACTTTTTAAAAAAATGTATTGTGTGAACAATTGTGAACCTTTTTTAGAATATGTATTATGTAAACCAAAAAAAAATTACCACACATATGAACTATTGTGAACCAAAAAATACTAAATTTGCTGAAATTTTATAATAAAATAATTAAAAAAATTATTTTGTGTGAACTATTGTAAAACTAAAAAAAACTACTATAGATGTGAACAATTATGAACCAAACGAAATTGTTAAATTGTTGAAATTTTTCAAAAAAATAATTTAAAAAAATAGATTTTTTTTTAAAATATGAACTGTGTAATTTATATGTGAACCATTGTGAAAAAAAAATATGACCTAAAAATATTTTTTATTTAAAAAATTCAATTTCTCATGAAAAAAGTCAATTTAGAGATTGGTTTCTTCCTTGTTTATATTAGCAATTTCTCGCGTGCTTTTAAAAACATGGCATTTTAGAGATTGATTTCTTTCTTGTTTATATTTTTGAAAACAAGTTTCCTGTTAAAAAAATGGTATTTTACTTTAGTATAGCTGTGTAATTCTCCTTATTATTTATCAATGTACATTAAATAAATTTAGTTTATATCTTTCTTAAATTTGTAATACTAAATTTTAGGAATATATTATGGATTTGAAATAATACGAAATATTAGAAGTGGTGTAAGTCACTCTGCTACTTGATGGACTAACATGTTAAATATCCCATATCATTATGGAAAAGAAACAAAGACGAAAATTTAAAATGGAAAAACAAAAACATCCAATTCACACTATTTGTTGTATTTGTTAAGTTTTTTATCATTTTATTATTTTTTTGTCAAGTCTTTTTTGTGTAAAAAATCTCAAAAATACCATAAAAAAAATTTTGATTGTGTTTATCATACTTGCGAAAAATCAGGGTAACAAAAATATTATTATTTTATGCTTAGTGAAATCAAGTTTCCCCACCCTATATAAGCTAAAATACATAACTGCCACCAGAGGTGATCCGGTGGAAAAGAGCATTGTCTCAGTGTCTTCCACTCAGGTTCGAGACACACCAGTCTCTCCAGTTAGTCTCGAATATCCCCGCGCTAATAAGCTAAAGCCATTTCCTAGCAACTGTCGTGGTGAGTGTCTCTCGGTCACCACCGAGCAAAGCTATATTCTACGGTTGGGAGTATTTGCCTACATGATCACGCCCAGCAGAGGTACGTCACTACCCGTAGCTCCCGGCTCTCCTTTTTGCTGACAAAAGAAAATTACATAACTGTCCAAAAAAAAGTCTCTCTAATCTAATAAGAGCATATGGGCTTGATTCCGGTTTACAATCGGGCCTCTAAGTTTTTTTTATCAGAGCACAACAGGCTAGGGATGAGTATGGGTTGGGCCATCCCCCAAATATTTAGCTCAGACGACCAGACTGGGTTGAGCCTGACCAGATCGGCCAGGCTGAAGGTCTGTATTGGGTTCAGCCCGGCCTGGGCAGGCCTATATTTTTTTAAAAAAATTAATATTCAATACTTTTTTATCGAAATATAATTTAATATATATTTTATTATATAAATTATATTTTAATAAATACTAAACAACTCTTAAATTTATAACTGACATCATTTTAACTAATTTTTAATACATAATACATTAAATTGATATTAATATATTATATTATATATATAATATAAAAATATATATAATATATATTAGTTCGGGTCGGACCGCGCCTAACAATAAATCCAGACTCGACCCTATTTTTTAAAAAAATAGGCAGACCGGACCGAGTCACTGACAAAAAATTATTGGCTGGACATTTTGGTCCAACTCTACAACAGGCTGATGAGCTGCACAATTGGAGACCACTATTCTTATACCTCTCAACATAAATGGTGGTAAAAGAACTCTAACCCTCGATATTCCAAGTTAGTGTTCCACTTACTTGCCACCAAACTAAACAATGATGAAACTGGAGTCTCTAAGTTAAAAAAATTTATACTCAAATTAGTGATATTTCTGCTAGACAATTTTCTTTCTTTGCTTCACTATTTTTTTAAGAGTTATTTTGTAACATGTTAGAGGTACATATGAAAAGCGACTTTGATCCCTTTTTTAGGAAAATAACAACCCAAATATTTAATCAAACTCCTAATTAATTAAAAAAAAACGTGCAATGACGTTTTTGGTGGCAAGCCAAATTGCTAGTAGAATCATAAAGCAATGTGATTATGACTCACCCTTCTTCACATCACACCAGCAAGAAAAGGGGGAAAGGTAAATGATAGAATTATGTTGATGTCTCCCTTGCCTCTTCACATCTCAAGAGGGCAGTACTACGATTATGATTCAGGTTGTTGCAATTATTAGTTGTCTTACTACACAAATTGTCTTTGTGCGTGGTATTATTAGTTATTAACAAAATTTTATTTTTTTATCACAAGTTATTAACTAAATTTTATGTTTGTTATATATGTCAATATATTAATAACATATTTACGACTCTTAACTTAAATCTAGCTTCAACAGAACTGAAATTTAGAGTTGGACTTTTTTTATAATAAAAAACATATAATTTACGGCTGAATCAAACATGTTTTATAATATATGTGATTAAACAACTATCAATTCAAATACATAACCGAACAGGCTATATTTGGGGTAGAATGATTAGGATGGTTCAAATGCATGAATGAGGATTGGATTGAGACAAGTTAGGAGGCTGGTACATTTGAGGGAAAAAAAATAAGTAACGGTGATTGGCTAAATTAATGTAGTAATTTTTTTGGTTAGATTTAGCTAATTTTTTGGTTAGATTTAGCCATCATTTGGTTCAAATGACTGAATTTTTAAAAAAATACGAGACAAGTGGTGGAGGTGGATACGCAGCCTCGTTTTGCATGACCTAAATCACTTTGGAGCATGATGTTTGATTGCTATGACAATTGCAGCCTCAATTTTTTTTACCCTTTAAATATCAAGTACTCGTTAAGTACAATTGGTTGGGCATGTCATTGTCTTAATCATTTTTTTTTTCTAGAAAAAAGGAAGTCGGATGTTACCGAGAGTAGATACCTTTCTGTTGGGCGTGACCATACAGACAATTACTTTCTGCTATGACATGTCGCTTGTTTGACGGTAACCGATGTCTACTCACCATGACACATGTTGGGAGCCCGATGAGGGATGCACCTAAGGAGATATTCAGAGGCGCCTAAAGAGACAGTGGTGGGTCTCGAACCTCAGTCTGTCACGGAACATTGCTCCCTTTTTTGTTGGACCATCTCCCAAAAGGTGTCACTGTCATAATCATTGTACAGTAAAAATATTTGGCTCAAATTTATTCGGATAAATAGGGGTATTTTTATCCAAAAAATGTTTTCTTAAACTTTCATTTTTAAAATACCTTCAACTAGTGGCAAAGCTAGGAATGTGGCTAAGAGAGAGTCAGATTTGTTTAGCTAAATTTCTCGCTAAATGATGTATACAACAAAAAAAATATAAAATTAAAAAATTAAAATAAATTAAATTAAATATTCGAATACATATAGTAATTAAACAACTATTTTTTTATGCCAGAACTAAGGGATGACGGTTGTTTTCGACGTACTGTCATGGCTTGAAAGCGTTACAAAATGACCTCATTATCAATAGGTATAAAAATTTATTTCTTGATATATACCATCAGGAGGTCATTCATCTATTTATCTCCCATTCTATTTTGCAAACTCGTCTTGATAATATTCATGGCAGAGAAATACTCTTTTCAACAGATACGGTTGTAACTGGAAGAATCAACTTCAATTCAATCAAACGATATAGCACAGAGAAGACTCAAGTTTTTTCAGTTTGAGCCAACTTCTTTGCAAGAGTTCTCAAATCTTGAATGTTGGAGAATTCCTCATCATCTTTTTATATTAAAAAAATAATTAAACTACATTAATTAAAATAATAATTTACTAGATTAACCTTATTTATTCTAGTAAAATAAATTGAATGTGATTATTTAAATGCTATATAAATCTCATTTAATACAAAGAGAAATATGAAACAAAATAGTAATAAAAATTGATTTTAAAAAATGTCACTTATTTTGACAAAAGATAATTTTTTTAATATTCTTTATGAAAGGAGGGAGTAACATATAGTATATTTTTTATTTTTTATATAACTAATTTATGAGAAGAAAAATTATCTCTCTATTTTTTTATTCATAACATATATAAATGTACAAATATGAGAAAAAAATTAGACACTTTTGTCTATCCTTTTTATTCATAAATACTTGTTAGCCCTTTGTTAAAAATTCTCAATGGTGTAATATCACCAAAATTCTTTCAATTAGTTGCAATTCAATCACGAAAATATAATATCTAGCTCGAGCGGTGTAATGTCACCAAAATTCAAATTACTATATGGAGTGGTTTTAGTTCTTTTCAATTAGTCATAACATATATAAATATACGGATGTGGAGAAAAAAAAATTAGACACTTTTGTTTATCCTTTTTATTCATAAATACTTGTTAGTCTTTGTTAAAAATTCCCAACAGTGTAATATCACCAAATTTCTTTCAATTAGTTGCAATTCAATCACGATAATACAATATCCAGCTCCAACGGTGCAATAAATTCAAAATTCAAATTACTATATGTTGTGGCAAACGACAAAAACTTATCTTGATGGATAATGAGGTTAGTATATATTAATTAATTTTGAATATTGAAATTAATTTAATGTTGTAAATTTATTTTTTAATGTTTATTGTATTATGTATATTGTAGGGAACGAAAATACAAGCGACAATGTTCAATGATGTTGTCGACAAATTTCATCAGACCTTTTCGAAAGAAAACGCTTACATCATTACTAATGGTGTTGTAAAAGAGGTTTACCCTTGATATGCGAATGTCAATGAAAAAATTGAATTACCACTTGCCCCTTTTTTTTGCAGTAAATGAAAGTGAAGCAAACTTACCAACAAGATCGAAATAGACATTTTGCATTATGATTTTGCTTCATTGAATGATTTAAAAAGTAACAAGAAAAAATTCAATTTTGTTGGTAAGATAATTTATGGTTGTCTATTTTTTTTCTAACACGTTCTGTATAATATAATGATTATTATGTTATTTTTAATATTTAGATTGTGCAATTAAGAATCTTTGAATTGTGACCCATTTTTAATATTTAGATTGTGTGATTTTAATAATTATTTACTTTTTTGAAAATTTTATTTTTTTAATTGATACAAATGTTTTTGGTTAGTGGTACATGTGCAATCAATTATCACCATACCCAAAGAAAAAAGAACCTTGAAAAAAAGAGAAATTATCTTTGTCGATAATCGGTAGGTTGTTATTTATGCTTGAATATAGTTATGTGTTCACTTATTATGTGTAATCTAATAATTTTCATTTGTATTAATTGTAGTTTGGAACAAATTTCATTCATATTGTGGGATAATCTTGCTGAAAATGAAGGTCAAATAATCGAAAGTGACACTAGCAAAAGATGGTTTTAGTTATTTCAAGTGCCAAATTAAGCCGTTATCAAGGTTAGGCTTCGACTATTGAAAATATAATAAATATTTTGTGTTGATCATGAAATACATTTTAATTTACTGCATTTATTTTTTGCTTATATCATAATAACTAGGGGAATTTCAATAGTCCACAAATGTTGCAATAACAATCATGGTCAACCCAATCATAGAAGAAGCTGATGAGTTGCGCAATAGGTACAATTACTTAAATATAATCGTATTTAACAACAAAAATATAAAATTTTCTACAAGTTTTACTAATACTATTAACATATTTTACAATTTGGAATGCTTGGTTGGAAACACAAAAAGAAGTTTTCTTTCAAATTCCAAGAGATTAAGGAAAACCCAATAAGTAATCTTGAGACAGGTTATCGATAGTACATGTTAGGTAAATTTATGTAATCATCATTAAAAATATTGGTTTTTGACACAACTACTATCATAAGTTTTAAATATATATACACTAATCTTGTTTTTCAGTGGGATCATGTTACTAAGACTATGCTTACCGAGTTTTTCAATATGAGCTCTGTTGATGTCAACACAAGAAATTTACTATATAGGAAATTTCCAGAGCATTATGTCTGGAACGCACAACAAAGAGTGCAGGCTAAGAGGAAAAAAGGAGAAATAATTGGATGCGTTAACGCTGCCAATCCAATTGAAGGTAACACCACATGAAAAGAAATCTTTCCTAACTTCCTATTATCCACATCTTTTATAATTTATATTATCATATTATATTTTATAATTTACCCCACAAAAATTTTAGTTTATTTGAAATCATCTAATTAATGAATATATATTGAACAATTTTCTCGGGTTTCTGATAGGCAAAAGGTATTACTTAAGATTACTATTGAACCACGTCAGAGGATCGACATCATTTAATGATTTGTTGACTGTCGACGGTGTCCCATGCTCAACATACAAAGAGTCAGCAATGAAAAAAGGATTGCTCAAACTAGATCACATCACCTCAGAGTGTATGAATGAAGCAGTCACCTTCCATATGCCAAGAGAGTTGCGAAGAGTGATTGCCACCTTGTTAGTGTACAACGAGCCGGTCGATGTCAGAAAACTGTGGGATGACTACCACAAAGTTATGTCAGAAGATTTCAAGAGAATCCACGGACAATCTGAGTAGATGCAAATAGCAAGTACCTTGAAAGGAATAACCTATTATTTGCAAAGCATGGGAAAAGACATCAACAACTATGACCTCCCAATAATCGTAGACGATCTGACAGAATGTTCACCCTCTAACTCTAGAGAAACCGATGAAGAGTTGGATGTAGTCATTCCCTAAGAGGTCCTTGATGCATCGAGAAAACTTAACAAAGAACGATTTGAAGCTTACATAATAATATTGGATAGAGTTGAATCAGGGACAAAAGGGGTATTCTTCATAAATGGACCTGGTGGGACCGACAAAACATTCTTATACAGAGCTTTACTTGCTCATGTGCGAAATAAAAGAATGATCGCTCTAGTAACTACCACTTATGGCGTAACTACATCTATAATGCCTGAAGGTCGAACATCTCATTCAAGCTTTAGTATACCATTGAGTCCAACACAGATAAGTCTATATGAAGCCTCAAATCAGAGTGGCCAAGAATAATTGTTGCGTAGGGCAAGACTTATCATATGAGATGAGGTGCCAATGGCAAAAAGATTAACTATCGAAACAATTGACAGAAGTCTTTAGGACATCATGAGCTGCCAAACACCTTTTGGAGGAAAATTAATAGTATTTGACGGTGATTTCAAACAAGTACTTCGAGTAGTGCCTCGTGGAACGAGGCAGTAAATAGTCAATGCGAGCTTAGTCAAATCTTACCTGTTGCCCAAAATGGAAGTTCTAATATTGAGTATAAATATGCGAGCCATTGCAAACAAAGAGTTTGGAGATTTTCTTCTTCGCGTGGAAAATGGAGAAGAACCATCGATAAAGGATGACATTATCACAATACATGAACATATGATCATTCCACACCAAAATAACGAAAATAATGAGGATGCTCTAATCCACGATGTTTTCCCACATTTGACAAAGAATTCAATCTCAGCAAACTACATGATGATAAGAGCCATACTTGCAACAACAAATGAGTACGTTGAATAACACAATGAGAGGATGATCAAGATGTTTCCCGGAGAAAGCAAGATATTCAACAACTTTGATGAGGCAGTGGATGAAACCAATAATCATTATCAAGAAGAGTTCTTTAATACGCTGATGCCGAATGAATAGCCCCCTACCCCACCCCACCCAAATTGGAACTCAAGGTCAATTGTCCAATAATTCTTTTTAGAAATTTGGGTCTATCAAATGGTTTATGCAACGACACAAGGATGGTTTGCTAGAATTTTGATAGAAATGTCATACATGCAGATATTACAATTTCTGGGAAACAAGTATTGTTACCAAAATTCCACTTTCTTTTGCAGAAAAAAAGGGATATCAATTTCAATTTAAGAGAAAATAATTTCTAGTTCGTTGGTGTTTTGCAATGATAATAAACAAGGCACAAGGACAAAAGATACCAAATGTTGGCGTTTACTTACCACAACATGTTTTCTCCCATGGACAATAGTATGTTGCACGATCTAAATGAGTCTTAATGGGCACGACAAAGATTCTCGTCAAAAGTGATAAGAGACAAAAACAATGACAACATTTACAAAAAACGTTGTTAACAAAAAAGTTCTTCTGCCACAACTAAGTTCTTTTGCCACAACTACAATACGCTCTGTATTGAATAAAATCAAATAATAAAGCATATTTATACTAATAACGTCTAATTTTTTTGCATTGATATGTAAAATTTTGTCTAATTTTCAACTAATGTGTCATTTACTTCAAAATATTATTTAATAAACAATAACTCCGTCATACAACCTACAAAAATTTACAAATTTTTTTAATAAAATTGAGATTCACGTGCAACATTATCAGTTAATCATTATAAAAGATACAAAATCTACTCCTCTCCCAACCAAGTCCTACTTTCCAAAATGAAAAAGTTAAGACATTTAATTAATAACCAATCATTGTTAAGGAAAAACATAAACGGTAGTATAACGAGGCATTCTAGCTTACATAGAAACCGTGTGTGGTACGTGTGTATTGTCCCATTATACCCCCAGTCCTTCAAATATCCCTCCAGCCGTAGCGCCATTTCCATGTGTCCAGTTTGGCTATTTCAAGTCCTTTCTATATACTGAGCCAAGTACTTACTTCTGTTTCTCTCTACACGTCTCTTTGGTAGGTATCTGCCTTTACCACCTCTTATGTGGTGCAATTTTGCTCTCTACTCTAAAACTGGTATGACAGATATTCTCTTTTGGCGCTACATTATTGCCACCAAACATATAAAGCTAATTACTGCTTGCCCTTTTCACCAATCTCGCTGATTTCGGCTCCAAATTCCAATTGGTAAGTTCTTGACTACCTAATCATTGTTTTCTCAAGACTTTTTTCATTTTTATTTTTATTTTTTATGTACCCTTTACATTGCTAATCCCGCAATTTATGCTTCATGTCTTTATAGATATGATTGTGCTCAATTTGGTGATTGGAAAGGTTGTTTGTTTGGATTCGTTTTCTGTCAAAACCTTTTCTGCCGACAGTTATAATTTTAATGTTTCAATATTTGTGTGTTAAGATGCATTTTTCTTTTTCATTTGTATCATAATTTTTTGACAGTATTTGTATCATAATTTTGAAAAATAAAAAATGGGTTCTTTCTGGATTTTATTGAGGAGGGGATTCTGAAATTGCTTTTCTTGACATGATATGGCTTGAGTTTTGGCTCAAAATCTAAACTTCGAGAAATGTGAATAGGGTTCTGTCTGCGTGGGGTTTCTCAAATTGACTCTCTTGATCTGGTTTGGAGTTTCTCTCGATATCTACCTGATAAAGCCACTTTTTGATTAGTTTTCTCATGTTTCTGTAACTGTATGTGTAGCAGGGAAGGGTTAGGAGGAAGATTCTGTTGAGCTTCTGGAGAGAAGCTGCTGCTTGCAAAACTCTGGCCGAGTCTCTGGTGATTTGTGCTCGAACCGGAGCAAGAGTTGGTGTTTTGTTCTCCGGTGCTCAATCATCATTTTCCTTCTATTGCCACCGTTCATTGGTTTGGCGGCTTCCCATTGATTATGGCTAAGTTCTGATCAGGAAATCCTTTTTTCATTTGTTCACTGTAGTTTGTTAAGAATTTCTCATTATCGGTAAATTGCCAGTGTTTAGAGATGTAAGCATCAATAGCATAATCTTTTGAATAGAAGAGACTCGAAGGGACAAAAAACATAACGGTGCATCTTTTTTGGGCTTCTTTTTGAGGAAATTGAGTTGGGGAAAATTTTCGAAATGGCAAAATTCAACTGTTTTTCTGGACTGATCATGAGACGGAAAAGCAAGAAGGTAAAAATAGAATTTGGTCTGCGTAAACTCACTGTTTAATATTTTTGTGTCTTGTCTTTGGCTTACTTAGTTTCTTCTCTGTTGAGTGTAGGTGATTGAGGATTCATCAAAAAAATCTGACTCCAAAACTCTTAAGACACTGAAAATAAGGCTTGAAGAACCAGTGAAACCTGTTGGAAGTGGTGAACTGAAAGCTACGTCTTTTACTGTATCAGTACCATTTGACACTGAGAAGGATTCTCTTAGTGTGAAGGTGATGGGCCATGACAGTCCAGTTGAGAATGAGCAAGCAGAGATAGCATATGAAGGGGAAGATGTGCATGAAGAGAGTAATTCATTGAAGAGGGATTTATCTGACTGGGATCTCCAAGCCCAAATCACTAATTCAGAAGAGCCAACTCCAAGAACAGAGAAGGCAAATGGCTCTTAACTCATTTGCTTCCAAGTTGAACGAAGAATCTACGAACGCAGGTATGAAAGACGAAGAGAAAGGCATTCATATGATTCAGAGTGGACATGTTAGTGGTCCTGGGATTGGGAAAGGTGAGTTCTGGGGTTCACCTAAACTTAAGCGATCTTGCTCCAATCTGGAAAGGGATAAAGTTCTTAAAAAAATGGCCTATGAATTATCTTTTTTAAAGTGTCAGTATTCTAGTGAGTTGCAGGAACTGCCAAAGAAATTGAGAATTCCTGGCAGTCCAGCATCTATAATGAGCCATTTCAGTGCTGACAGAGTGATGCTAAAGAAGCGCTCTTCGAGCCAAGTTCTACCTTCCAGAAGTAGAAGACTTTGGTGGAAATTGTTCCTCTGGAGCCACAGGAACCTTCATAAACCACGGACTGCGGAACCACATTTAAAAAGCAAAGTGCTGCTCTGAACCAAAATGGTGGACACACTTCAGATACATTGGAAAGGAACAAAGCTATAGCATCGAGCAAGATGCAATCACCTGAATCATTCACTGGAGAATCATTGAACATATGCCACAACAGCAAGGAAGATAACGGTCGGAGCTGGAATGATTTTCATGGCAGGTTTTCTGGTCTTTGGCCCCAAAACCAAATGGTTGCTTTCTCTTTGGAATCATCCCCTCTGGCAAGAGTGGATAGGTGGGTGAAAGGTCTTGAGACAGAAACCCATCTTCCAAATAACTATGATGATATCAGTGATGGCGATATTATCTTTCGACCCTCCCCTGACAATGGTAAATCACCAGGAAGAGGCACAGCCCGCTTGATGTGACGTCCAGATAATCTTTTTGAGGAGATCTACATACCAATAGTTTGATACGGTCTCTGAATTCTTCTTCAACTTTGGCCCACATATCGGGTATAGGGTTAAAAGCAATTCCCACCATATCAAGCTTCTGCAGTCTTCGATCAGTCAACTTGTCAAACAACCAAATCGGTATGCTCTTGAAAACAGAAAGTAAACGAGGAAAACTAAGGCTTGTTGTTAAGATGGTTATGTATGGGTGCTAACTTCAATTTTTTCTCAACTGTGTTTTCAGCTCATATAACTCCAGGATCATTGCCAAAGGGTCTCCACACACTCAACTTGTCAGGAAACAAGATTACCACCATAGAAGGACTTAGAGAACTAACACGCCTACGAATCCTGGATCTCAGTTATAATCGTATTTCTCGAATTGC